>JAAEAF010003241.1:0-80477 GCA_011037195.1 Triatoma infestans | reverse complement strand
TTCTCAAAAATGGCTCCGACGATTTTCTTTAAACTTGGTATATTAACTACTGATACAAAGAGCTACAACTTTTATTTAAAACATTTCTCTAGGAAAATTCATTTAATGGCACTTTTAGGGGAGGGGTGGGGTTAAGTTTTTCTCTTAAGTGGGATCATAGTTGATTATACAATTCTATCATCCAAACAAAATTAATTAGAAATAAATGGATGGCCGAAATTCAGGGTTTCAATGAAATTAGTTAACCGGAAGTGCGCTTTTACTGGACGGTTTTTTCAGTTTTCGTCGTATTTGAATTAATTTGGTACACAAACTATAAAATTTGTTAATTATACTTTTGATAACTGGAGTAAAAGAAAGTTGTGTGAGTGTTTCACACCAGATTTTTTTTTCTATATAAAACCAATAACTCTGTAACTTGTAATAGCTTTAATCACAAAAACTCCTAACTTTCTTGAGAACAAAAATTTGAAAACAGAAGAAATTCATTTAGTTTCTTGGCCAGGGGTAGACATCGTAAGTAATGAATTTTTTTGTCTGCCCGTTTTCCGTACATTAATCCTTTAAACATCCATAGAACATGCTCAAGAGGCGTGTTAGAGCTCGTGATCAGCTTCCAACTGCTCTGAATTGCCCTACAAAAAGAATGGGATGCCGTTCGACAAAAGTCCATTCAAAACTTGATTGCATTGATACTCGTCCGTATAAGGTCCTTGTATTGTCCGAAGAGACAATACCAACTACTAGTAGGTGAGAAAAATTAAAAAGTAAAAATTAAAAATTATAAAAGTTAAAAGTTCTTTTTTTCATTTTATATTTTTTTACATCAATCCAAATAAAGAGTTAGTGTAAAAAATTGACACTACAGGACATAATTTAGCTAGCGAATCGTAGGAGATATTAAAGGAATAATGTTACAATAAATATTATTTACTAATGAAAAAAGTAAATATATATATATGCTGATGGCCATCGATCTAGTCTGAATCTTACTAAAGAAACTTTCAATTGTTGAAATCAATATCTCTGCACAGCCTAGGAAATCTAAACATTTCTGGAATGATTAAGAACCCAAAAGAATCAGAATCAAAACGAAGAAGGCCAATTATCTAAAATCACAAAATTAATGGAAGTTCATTAACTCAAATATTAACAATACGGTCATGATGAAACTTATATTGAAAGTGGCGTTTCTTGGTTACAAAAATTCTAAGAAAAGTAACGGTGAATTTGTTGGAAGAAAGTCCCCAGTAAAAGTTGTGATTATTAAATATTTAAACAATTTCTTTCACAAATTTTCTATAATTAATGAAAACTATGGCAATGGACTAAATAATCCATTCTCCGGATGAAAGACATTTGTTTAATTTTTTTTTTTGTAACTTTACTTATACTTTTGAAATAATTGCCGGTCAGTTCTCCATTTTTAAATTTATACCTATGATTATAGAAGAGAAAGTGCAGCCAATTACCGGAAGCTACATGGCACGGGATATCATATTTAACTGGAAAAAAAAAAAAAAACTTGCGTTACAAGTTTAGAAGTACAAAACTAGAAAGTTTAAGAGAAGTGGAACTTAAACGTTTTATACAGAAAATGTTTGCTCATTTTTAAAATCTCTTATTAATAGCTATAGAATAATAAAGACAAAATTATTAACAAATTATATAAAAATCTGAATAATTAAGATCTTTTAGGTTTCCGCGGTCATTTTCATGAAAAAACATTTCAAGTTTCCGGATTGAGACTGCCGCATCAGTGGTTTGCTAGAAACCGACGTTTTGCCCATATTGCAATGAGCCTCTTCAGGGCCGTTACATCTTGAAAGCTAAAGAAGCATCTGAATAATTCGTTTTCTTAGAATATTTTGTATTGGAAAAAAAAATGATCTAGCAAAGGATTAATGGATTGGTGGTCGACGATCTTATAGTCTTCATTAAAATATCCTGATGATGGGATACACCCAAAAAAAAAAAAAGTTAATGACCACATAATGAAGTTGATTATCCCTGAAAACATCTCTGATGAAGTATTTGATTAGCAAGGATAAATAGGATAGAGGATTAAATGATGCAGAGTGCTTTGGCGCTAGATGAGTGAATGAACCTATAGGAGTAATGGAAGAGACTTAATAAAAATTACAAAGAGCAGGTGTACCGAACTGCAGATGCGTTAAAAGCCGATGAAATTGAAGGCCAAACAAGCTTTTTATTAATATCTGGTATTTTATCCGCCGTAGCATGCATATTTATATTCCGGTTTCGGATTTTTATCTGTCGTCAGAGCGATATCACCAAGTTCGTGTGGAGAGTTCACTTCAACGTAATGTTTCTGTTACACTCACACACTTGTTGGTTGTATATATGTGGTGTTGGTTTTATTAATGTTGAAATTCCATTTGAACACTAAGTAATTTTATATTAATTGCTGCTATTTCAAATTTTGTTACACCTTTACAAATGAATGTCCCATTTTTAAAATTCATCAGTGATTTATAAATATATATTGTAATAATATTAAACTTGAAAGTTGATTACAATTTAGTACTACCATAAATTAGTCAATAATGACGGTATAAAAAGTGCAATGATACCCGATAAAACTCTATTGATTCGATAAGATTTAGGCGTCTAAATTCTAAGAACAGAAATAAAACAATTTTGTTTTTAAAAATTAAATTTGCTTTATTAAAAGCTAAGATAAAATTCCTTTTATTATTATTTTTTTTTTTTTAATAAAAAAGAAATGATTTAAACATAAGTTTTCAAAGTGAAATTATTTAATGAAATATACAGGTACTATTGCATTTCTTTTTGGAAAACATTATCTGATCTTTCTATTACCGTGTTTGATGTAGCCTAGTCCATTCAATTACTGCGCTAGTTAAAGTCACGCTTATACTCAATGAATAGTGAAAGAAAGAATAAAAGTGACTGGAAAAAAAAAAAAAACAAAAACAAAGAAACAACAATAGCAGCTGGAGTATGAAGTAGGAAGACAGATGCAAGTAATGATGGTAGTAACAAAATAATTAACTTTTGACACATTACTTAGTAGTCGTCAGTCATTTAGCAAAATCATTTTGTTTATAAATCTTACGAGAAAAATCTCATGAATACGTGTTCGGGTGATTTACTTTACTGGCTAAATAATAAATAACGTGGGTTGCTTTTATGCTTCCGAAGGCCTTGTCAATGTAAAATTGAAACCGCGTCAGTGGTTTGTAAACGATAACCGATAAACCTATGTTTCGCACATATTACAATAGGCTTCTTCAGGGAAAAAGTTGCCTCTAATACGTTGGCTAATATACGTATGCTGCTAATGTGTTGGCTCAGCATTATAGGCAACAATGTCCTGAAGAAGCCTATTGTAATATGGATGAAATGTTTAGACCTGACACGGCCTTAATCCGAAAGTCTTACTCTTTTGCTTGTCCTTTTTATTTATTAATACTTCATCTGTACGTTCATATTAATTATGAATGGTATGATTTTTAAACGAAAAAAAAAAGATAATGCCTAAAGTATAAGACTGAGAACTAAAAAAAATTAAACTGTAAATTCCCTTAATGTAAACGAACGTGTTTTGCTGAAACTTGTTAATTCCTGTAACCAAAAAACAATCAGAACTATCCTTTGGAAAACAAAAAAAAATACAAGAAAAAAGAAAAAAAAACCTGCAAACTTAGAATTTTTTCAAAAAATTCAAAGAACACAATCTTATTTCAAAGTCTCTTAATGCAAAGATGGACTTTCTAAGACATTTATGGTTTAATCTTAAATATAACCTTGTTTCTAAGAATGAAAATAAAAATCAACCAAACATTTCTTTGCTAAATATTTTTACAAATAATCTTCGTTTTATTTATTTACTCTTTACTGCTATATAAGAGGTAGCATTGCTAGCGTTTTCGAAATTGTGTTCAATCGGATGTATATGTTTTGAAGTCTCCTGAGGGAGAAAAAAAAAAATTAGTTTAGCAAATGGACTGTATGTAGATTAGGTTTGGATTTTGTTATGGGATAGTGTATAACAAAAGACTAGCCCGGAGTCTATTCGGTACACTGTCGACCTCTAAAGACAGTGTTCTCTCATTATAGAAAACCTACCTATCACCGAGATTGAGATGTATAAGCCGATAGGAAGAGAAAATATAAGGACAGCATTGCTGGACTCGAACCAGGGACCTCAGCGGCATGGGTTTCCCGCTAATCACTTACCTTTTTTGTGTGTATATATATATATATATATATATATGTGTGTGTGTGTGTGTGTGTGTGTGTGTGTGTGTGTGCAGGAAATTGAGTTTTCTTAATGTTTATTGATTTCCTGTAGTTGTTTCTAGTGTTGGAATAGTCATCCAGTAAGTCTGGTGAGAAATTATGTATCTGCAAGGCCTTATATACTTTTTTTTAAGCTCTCTTTTGTGATTTCTGCATTATTGATTGTACCAGTAATGCTTAGCTTGGACTAGAGGTAAACGTCTTAAATTGTGTGCGAATTATCTGCTTATCAATAATCCAGACTTAATCAAATTTTCTTATATACTTTGAATAAAATCATCATATAAGAGATTATTAATCCTGAGAATTAAAGTAAATTTTGGAAGAAATTGACACACCTGTCTGAAATGTGTTGATTTTATTTTCATCCATCCCAGATTGAATGTATTACTTGTATTTATGTTAAAAATTTTATTCTATATTAAAATATAATAAATTATGACCTAGAATTTGTAAGACAGTAACACAAGGCCAAGTGGTCAAGTAACTCGGAAACTAATGAAATTTTTTCATATCTTTAATTAGGTTTGGGAATCTGTTTATTTATCCAAACCAGGTTGATTGTACTCCTACCAGAGTAGTCGATATGTAACTGTATTTTCCTGATCTATCCGAGTATGATCGAGTGTTACACAGAATAAATCCTAAGGACTCCACCAGAAGTTCACCACGCCTGTTGGTTTGAGCAATATATAAATAAGTATAATACAAATAATATACCCATTACTCACATACAACACATGGATGTATATATTTGTGAGTTATGTATTTGTATATGGTAAAGTTAGAAGATACGATGCTCATTTCAAAGTTATGCTCTGTATTAAAATATAGTAGATATACTGAAGAGGTTACGCTTATAAAATATATGTATCACCAACTATTATCTACAAAAAAAATGTCATTTTTCGAAATAAAGACATTCTCATTTAAATAGAAACAAAATACAAGTACACTACACTTGGTCGTCTCAACTGGCCGTGGTAGGATAGATGACGCACCATAGGTAGGAGAGATGCCGTAACCTCTCCTCTGTGAAGGAGACATGACTGATCGACATGAAAGTTGGTAAACACTATGGCTACGAGTCCTACTTTAACTATAGCATGGAAATCGTTTATTACAGTATATAAAAATTTACTAATGAATTAAAAATTCAGTGTAATAGGATCTAAAGCAGAGAGAGTTATACACAAAAATTGACAGTTTCACTCACTAGTTTAGGCCAGACTAGAGTGGAAGAATCTGTTTAAATACAGCTGCGTGGGGCATAAGGGGAATCTTCCAACAGTCTTTCAACAGTTTATACAGCAGTTACAACGCGTCAACATCCTTTCTCTTTACTCATGCTAAATCTCTCACTATCATTTTCTAAATTCGTGTAAAGTCCAGGCAGTTTGTGTTACTTTCCTTATTACACAGTGTTCAGCACTACTTCTACTTCATTATTTATCTAACAAACCCAATTCTTTCCTTCTCAAACCCATTATAATATCAGGTATTCACCACATATGTGTCGTAGAACACAGAAGAACACACAAAATAACTGAAGAATTTTGCAATATTTTCGCTTCTGATCTCTCTACCCTTCGACTAACCTGCATGACGCCACGTGGTGGCAAACAAGAGAAGTAAAGCCTGCGTCTACTTCCCTGCCCCTGTCATCACCCCTAACTCTACCTTATGTAATATGTATATAATATCTATAATATATACGTATGTATTATGCGCAACTGAATATGGGTTGTTTTATGCGTTTATAGTAATCTTTAACGTTTATATTTTTATGAGAATGCGAGAGAAAGTGATTTAATAATATTTTTGTAGTTTAAAAAATATTTGGATCAAAGTTATAAAAAGGGTAAAAATCTGTATCTTCTATGTAACTTTTGTATAAAGGCAAAAAAAAAAAAAAAATTACTTGAGTCGCTATCAGGATGTCACTATTATACTTTTTATAAATTCTAAATTTATCTAATAAAGTATTATTAATATTGTATCCCATTACATGTAATATATTATATGGTACGTGGAGAAATAAGTAATCAAATAAATAAGCACATTAAATTTAAAAAAATTGATTCTTACTAGAGGAGTAAGAGAAAGTAAAAAATCATTAATGATATCAAATTTAATTTAATATCTTTCAGTCAATATTAGAAAACTCTTTTACAATAAAATCAAAAATTATTTGGTAAAACAGATCTTTTAATAAACAGATCTTTGCTTAATATAAATAGTGAAATCTGACTATTCTTAGTAAACATATATATGTATATATTATATTTATTTTTTATTACATCTAAACGCAATATGAGATAATCAGTAGCAGAAAGCGGTGGTTAGAGCGGAGCACCTCCCTGGATCTGAAGGAGGGGATACAAGGTCTTTGTTGATGGGAGCCACTCGAGTGTAACCGACCTTATTCTTTTCTTTGTGATTTTTTTTTTTTTAATCTTCTTTACTTTTTACTTTTTTTTTTTTTTGGAGCAGCTACTTTTTACTTCTTTTTTTTATAAGTGTATATGCATACTTTAGAAAATGATATATGAACATTTTTTTCTATGGTATTTAATACGGTGTGATTTATATCTTCATTAATGTATAATAAATAATTTAATCTCTATCAATTAAATTTACTACAAAGCAATAATACCTATCTACTTTGGATAATAGAAAATTGCCCAAAATGTTCGTGTATGATGCGATGGAAGTGCCTATAAGATACATGCCAAATTGCAGCTTCCTTTGTTTTTCGTTTTTGAGTTTATTGTAAAATAAAAAAATAAAATAAAGCACACACAGACATACAGACATTCTCTAAAAACTTTTTTTTTTTCGTATTCAGGGGGATCCCAAAATAAGTATTTCCGGTAAAAACTTAATTTTGAAAATCCGATACTATCACAATAAATACTTCCTCCACGTAAGAGGGGGTTAGAAAAAAAATATCATTGTATGAGAAAGAAGTAAAAACGAAAAATCAAATGGATATAATAATAAAAATCAGCAAGCCGCAGAAGAAAATGTTTTTCCTTATTTTTTTTGTAGTTTAAACAGCTATAATTAAAATGTTTAAAAAAAAAAAAATTTCGATTTTTTTTCACAAGTTATATAATATTAATTAAATGTAAACTGAATTATTAAATATTTTTAAAAGATGGAATATTTAAAAAACTCCCAATAATTAACTAAATTACAAATTAATAAAATTAATCATTACATACAAAATAAAACAATTCACATAAAATTAAAAAACGGCTAACGAACAAAGAGAGAAATAAAGAAGGAACAACTAATTATACTAACTGTTCTACAATTCTTAAAAAGATCACAAGTGTGCGACAAAAAAACTAGTAATAACTAGTTTTACGTGAAATACTGTTTCAGACAATTTTAAAACTGTTGCGGATTTCTCCAGTCTACGTATATATTAAGAATGTATACAATTGGCTTTCCGGTTCATTAAATGTTTATTTACAGAACAGAACGAATAAACTGTAAATAAATTCAATTTTGGATAAATAATGGATGATTAAAAACCAATCCAGTCTTTTTTCATTTACTTGCTCAAGCTTTCCGCCTCTAAGTTGGCCTTCATCATGAATATTGCTTAAGAATTTCTTAAACTTAAAAGGCATTTATGTGTCGGTTTTGTACAATATTATTAAATTATTAATGCAGGTATATATGCCAATGTTTCTATGAATATGTAGGGGTAGTGAACCCCCACCACTCATCCACACTAGCGAGTGAACCCCCACCACGCATCAGAGAGAAAGAGCCCCTCTCGAGAGAGAGGAGAGGAGAGGCCAGTTGGATATATATACGAGAGACAGAGTCAAAAAGAGATATTCTGTTCACAGTCTCACACTTGAGTTGTACACATCATTTAGCCACGTTAGTCAGTCTGTTCAGTTCTTGTAGTGTAAAGTATACAGTCCTTGGCAGTCAGTCATATACATATATATCAATTATATATCTTATACCGATATTGAGGTGTTATTTATCTATCAACATCCACAACCAACATCTCCTCCTACAACCATTACAAATATTACCATCAGGGCAAAAACATTATGAATGTTTAACATCATAAATATATTAAATATTGGTGATTTGAACAGAATATATTTAAACTATGGTAATAAGTAATTAATTACATTATTATGCGTAGATAATGTTTAGCGTAGTTTTATTATGAATGTGAGAAGGAGAGAGAATTAGAGAGAATGGTGATGAAGAAATAGACTAGATGATATGCTGAAAACTGTATAATGAATAGAAACAGAAACTGCAAGGACTTTACACTGTTAGGAGAAGTTAGAGAATAAGGTAGAGAGAAAAATAAAGAGAGAGACAGACTGGCTGAGTAATCAGAAAGTAAGTAGATTGATGTTTACTGACTAGTGTGGAAGACTGTTTGTCTTAGGTCTAGCTGCCCTATATATATATGTATATATATAAAATCTCCCTCCCTAGATAGAGAGTAACTAGGTTCTTCGGATCCTCACGAATCTTAATGATTCGGATCCCATTACAGTACATTTATAAATGAAAGGTTATTAATTACAAAGTGAACTCTAGCGTTCATAAAAGACATTAAGCATTGTAAATCAGTTTATCTACGATTAACTACATAAATAACATTTGCATGGAATTTTCATGTATTTTCCTGAAAATTAAAATACAATTATTATCTAGTCAATCATATAAACTTAGGTACAATTTTAATATCTTTTATGAACACTAGAGATCACTTTGTAATAACCTTTCATTTATAAACGTATTATAGTATAAATACGGTAAATATTATTTACGCACAATAGTATAATTAATTTGTTTATTACCATAGTTTAAAATTTGCTTTATAAAACATCAATTTTTAATAGCTTCATATTATTAATATTTTTCTCATTATTGTTTTAGCCATGATGATGATATAATAGGTATATATCGAAAGGTTGGCGTAAATTTGTAAGATTGTATTAAGGTATTAATCTGTAAGATTCTATCAAGAAATTTACCTAAACATAAAAATACTGAACACTATCTTTATAAAAGATGACAAAAACAGTATAATATAAATAAATTTTAAAATCAAATGGAATACGGCAAACTAACGACTATATATATAGACAAAGAAGATTTCCTTCACTTTAAAGATAATAATTATTTTGTCGGATTTACATAATTAATAAACATTATACATGCATATAATTTTATTCGCAGAAATGGTGATTCAAACAAGTAGTGGATTTTTTTTATTTCATTTTTTTTTTTAAATAAAGGGAGCGGATCAACAAATCATTGGCTAAATTATCTGGTTTTTGTCTAGAATCATTCACTAAGGAACAAAAATCTGATTGATAACCACGTACGACTAAGAAATTTAGTACAAGCAGTATTGCAATTCTCATCATAGTTCAGTGTGACAAATTCTCTTAAATATTACAAAATCTCGAGAGAAACAGAGACATACGGCGTTTTATAATAAATATTAAAACATTAATATTTATTAAGTGGACCATTTCAAGGATATACACATTATCATCATCACAAGATCAACATCCCATTGTTCTTTTTCTTATAAAGATTCTGATTTGATTAAAGTAAGCACAGATGGTTAGACTCATTGAATAAAGAATAGTTAACCTTTCTAAAAGTCAAATTTAGATTCCTCAAACATGACATTTTTTGGAGATATAACTTTGGAAAATATGTAGAAAAAAAAAATACAAAGTTAGAATAGCGATATATTAATAATGCTGCTCTTTGCTGATGTTAAAATATTATTAGTCAAATAATATTAAGAGGCAAAAGACGAAAAAAAATATTAAGTAATTACTTATTAAAGATCCAGGAAAATCAAACTATTTACTATAATGTGTCAATATTATCTCTAATGACGTAGTTTCCTACTAAAAAACCACAGCATTAAGATATAGTCTGAATATATATAGATATTCGCGAAAAATAAAAAGGTAAATAAACAAGGTAAAAAAAAAAAGAATTAAGAAAAATCGTTTTTAGTAGCATGCAACAAACTGATCCTAGAAGAGGAGAATGGACTGTTTATACAAATACGAAAAGCAGGTTAATTTCTGGTCTTCAACAATTAAAATAAAAAAAATCTGGTGTGAAACACGCACACAACTTTCTCTTACTCCAGTTTTCAAAATTGTAATTGACAAATTTTACAGTTTGTGTTCACCAAATTTGATTAAATTCGTTGGAGTTTGTCGAAAACTAGAAAAAAAAATCAGTAAAAAATGCAGCACCTCCGGTTTACTTATTTTCTTGAAACTTCGAATTTTGGCCATCTATTTATTTCTAATTAATTATGTTTGGATGGTAGAATTGTATAATCAACTATGATAACACTTAAGAGGAAAACCTAACCCCACCTCTCCCCCAAAAGGGCCCTTAAATGAATTTTCCCAGAGAAATGTTTTAAATAAAAATTGTAGCACTTTGTATGTGTAGTTATTATACCAAATTTGAAGAAAATCGTCGGAGCCATTTTTGAGAAAATTGCAAGAAAGTAAAAAAATACCAAAAGACTGAAAAAATACATTTTAGTAAAAATGCACTTCCGGATTCCGCTTTTTTCAAACTCGGAATTTCAACAACACATTTAATTCTAATTAATATTATTAAGATGATAGAATTTTATAGTAAACTGAAATAGCACTTTACAGAACAACCCACCGGCCCCTCCCTTAAAAGTGCCCTGAAATGCATTTTCCCGGAACAATGTTTCAAATAAAAATTGTTGATCTTCGTATGTGTAGATGCATCAAGTTTAAAGAAAATCGTTGGAGCCATTTTGGAAAAAATGGCAAAAAACTGGAAAAAACCATTTAGTAAAGTGGTTCTTCCGGTTGAGGAATTTTGACCGCTGACCTACTGTCAGATCCCATGGTGATACCTAAACGGAATATCAAATTTGAACTTTCTACGATTTTTCGTTTTTGAGCTATGCTGTTTACATACATACATACACACACACACACAGACCATTTGCTAAAAACCACTTTTTTGGACTCAGGGGACCTCAAAACGGATATTTCCGGTGAAAACTCGATATCGAAAATTTGGCAAGATTACAATACTTCTTCTTACTAGGGGTAAGTGAAAGTAAAAATGATAAAATAATTCTAAAAGACAGAAAATGTCAGATTAAAAGAGTAATCTGGAAAAAATCTGGT
Organism: Triatoma infestans; assembly: GCA_011037195.1. Taxonomy (NCBI): domain Eukaryota; kingdom Metazoa; phylum Arthropoda; class Insecta; order Hemiptera; family Reduviidae; genus Triatoma; species Triatoma infestans. The sequence goes on along the minus strand of JAAEAF010003241.1, from coordinate 68,979 downwards.
TTCAGACTTTCTCCAACGGCAATTTTTCACAGTTTTAATTGATCAATTTTCTACAAAGATAATCTCATCTTACACTATTGTTCACGAGCCCTCATTATTATAAATATGGCAGAACTGTTTATTTACACTGAAATGACTTTACATGAAATGACGTACATCCAATATAGAAAGAGTGAGAAAAAGAAAGAGAATTGATAAAAACATATATCCTTCTCGGATGAACTCAAAACATTATTTTTGAAGAAAAATCATTTCGAAAATCTGCAACAAATACAGCAATAATAGAAAGTGACAAGATAAAAATGCTGAAAATCATTGATTTTTGTTAGAAATAATTTTAATCATAGGTAGGTAACCTCGTAATCGCAGATACTACTGCTGATGTTTGCCTTTTTGATATCATAATCATTCATTATTAAATCACACGATTTTCTATTACTCAAGTTAATACAATAATTTATTATTACAGCTAACAAATTTTCTTTATACTTGATATTTTATTCATTTGTATATATTAATATAAAGGCATTATGGCGGTACATGTGTGCACATAAAAACAGGTAGTAAAGTAGTTCGATTACGTTGTCGTAGTTCATAATCTAGTTCTGAACCAACCAACTTATCAATTGAAATTTAACACGCAGATTCCTCCCAGGACGATTTAATATGATTTTTTCATTAGAAAATGATATACTCATATCCGGTGCAATTAGCATTCCAAGTTTAAAGAAATCATAGTAACTGTTTTCAAGAAAATTACAAAAACTCAAACACTGATTCTGTAAAATACTTATTATGTGGGTGGGTCCGCAATGCTAACGTCTATGATGTTTATCCGTCGTAGCATGTTGCTGTTTCATTGTTTTGATTCTGATCGGTTTCGGATTTTCATCCATCGTCAAGAGTAAGGTTTATAATCATAATTTATGTAGAAAGATGACTTCAACTAGGTATATGTTTATATCACAAACTATAATGGCTGACTGTATGTGGGAGGTTTTGTAGTTATTAAAGTGTACCTATGTTTAACGCGTGTATTACAGCAGAAAAGTATGAGTACAAATTATGGTAAGAATTTAACTTTTTGTATAGAATAAAAAAATAATGCTACTGAAAGGGATTTTAAAATTAAGTCGTTTAGTAAAGGTATTATATAGAGTAATCCTGACGCGTTGGTCCAGTGGCTAGCGCACTCGCCTTTCGTGTGAGAATTCAGGGTTCGATTCCCGTGAGGACAAAGTTGATGTTAACCCAGCATCATGATGAAAAGTGGGAAGCTACAGTTAGTAGCGCCCTAGGTAGCGAAGGCCGGAACTAAACGGCGTAGGAACTGCAGCGTGCTTACCACACACGCTCCCCTATTCAAATCGCCGTCTGGCTAGCCTTGGCCCTCTATGGATTGTTGCGCCAAAGGGTTATACGGCATTATATAGTGTAAGTTACATTGCTCTATGTCTTGTCATGGTATTTTAATGGAGGTAATGCAATCGCCTTTTTAATTTAAAGTCTGTTTCTTATGAGGGCATAGATACCCAACATCTTAAGAAAAAGTGGATAGCTATAGCTATTAATGAACTAAGATATTGAAGGCCAGAAGTAAACGGTTATAGGATCTGTGGTAAGCTTACCACACGGTCATCAATAAGAAATTATCGTTTGGCAAGTCCCTTTATAGGCAGTTGCGCCAAAAGTTTTATTTTTTATCTTTTTTTTTATTTTTTTTTTTATACACTTGGAGTCGATTTCAAAGAAAAATAAAAACACATCAATTGTAGTGGAATAATCTAATAAAATTTAACGAATGGACAAATTTGCCATGAAAATAAATAAATCATTACTAACTTTAATATCCAATTATGTAAACGTAGTGTATTCCTTTACATACCTGAAACAAAAAGAAATGAAGCGTTTATTAATTGAAAAAAGATGGATAAAAAAGGTTGATTACAAATTTACAAATATGTACAATAATAATTAACAGAAGTTCCAATGTACATTAACATTATAACCTTCCTGCAATCTTTGTATAGTGATTTTTGGGATAAGGCGAGCTGCATATGCTTCGAAAAAGGGGAAAAAACCTGCAGCATTAGGAAAAATATTACGAGAGGATGGGTTTCAGTCTTTTATGCCTGTAATGTATGGAGGGATCGTAGCAGGCTATTTCGCGGCAGAGTGGATTAAGATGGCAGTCTAGAGTGGAGAGGAGTTTCAGGAGAAGATTTTGGATGTAGAAATAAACTGGGGTTACTGAAAATTTTACGTGAAGTAGGTCGATTTTGGTGTGTTGTGGTGAGTCAGTCGCAAGTCTTAGGATTTGTTCTGGGTTATCTGAAGTTTTTTTGATGTTGCTGTTACTAGTCAGGCTCCAGGCGGAGGAAGCGTAAAGTAACATCGGTCTGATGACTGCTTTGTACAGTAGGAGTTTGTTTTGTGTGGTCATTTTTGAGTCGCGTGACAGTAACGGGAAGAGTAGTATTTATAGTCATTTTTCCAGAATTCATTTTGTCTTGTACGTGGGTCGTGAAGTTCAATTTGTTGTCCAGAGTCATTCCGAGGTACTTGACGTTGTTAGTCCAAGGGATCAAAGTACTGTTGTGTTTAATTTGTCTGTTGATTATAGGTCTATGTTTAGTAAACAGTATGGCGTTTGTTTTGTCGTGATTTATTTTCATTTTCCATTTAGTGCAGTATTTAGTCAGTTTGTCTATTGCAAAGTAAGTCTGTTAGTGATAGTATAAATTCTCCATGATGATGTTTACAAAGCAACATCATTAGCGTATAGGGCTAGGATGATATGAGGAAGTTTGGGTAGAAAATTAATGTAGGTGATGAAGAGGACGGGAACCAGGATAGAACCTTGAGGAACACCTGCTGCTATTGGGTAGGATTCAGAAGAGGCCATGTTTAGTTGGACGTAAAATTTTCTGTTGGCAAGGTCGTTTTTTTGAAAATTTATTATTGAGTTACTTAATTTTTAAGGGAATAGAGGGCAATGAGAGGGCGGATCAGTTGGCTAGGGAGGGACCCTCATTACCTTTCTGTGGTCCCGAACTAGCCCTTGCCGTCACTAAGAGATTCTGTGATAAACAGATTAAACTTTGGGAGACGAGAGTTTTGGAGAAACGCTGGGGAGACACGCAGGGGTGCCTCCAGGCCAAAAGATTTATAAAAGGAATCAGGCAGGGGTTTTCGAATTAACCTCCTGTCCCTTAGTAGGACAGGTCTAAGGACATTGGTGGTGTAGTGACTGGACACCCAAGTGCATAATATAAAGAGGATGTCTAGTCCCATTTGTCAGAACTGTGACTTTTGGAGTCAGGGAAACGGTGTACCACTACTAATGTCCCCGTTTCGCTGGTTCTAGGTTTCGTGTATTTGGGAGGATACCATTCTCGCGGGATTGCCTGGTGAGTTGGAGCTGAAGGATGTCCTGAGATATTGTAGATTGACCGGTAGGCTACCGGGGAAGTTCATTTGAGGGGTTGAATTGGGGGGTAACAGGGGGGATAAAAGCCATATAGGCTTAGGTCCCATGCCGCCAGGCACCCGGTTCAATAATAATAATAATTTTTAAGGGAATCTTAACAGTAATTAATATATTATGTACATTTGTTGATCAAAACACAACAGACAGACCATTTCATCAGTTCTGCTTAGCTTACCACTGTATAAATGATCAATTTTACAATCAAATAATAATTATTATTTTAACGGTTCAATAACCTTACATAAAACAGCGTACTCAAACTCAATAATTTTGTAATTTTTATATTTTAACCAAAAAAAAAAGGAAAAATACAAAAACTGGCAAATACCAATAAAATTAAAAGTTATGAAATAAATAATAAATAAATGTTAATAATTGATAGGAAATATATATATTGCTTTGAGTTCAGTATAACAAGAACGATTTGTGCCATAGATAACGGAGTATTAAGAACTGGTTTCTGGCTACTTACTTTTCTTCTAAGAGGCCATCTGTAACTTTTCAATCACTTAATAAAGAAATATATATTTTGTTTAGATTATAAACAAAATAATAACATTATGAAAAGATATAGTAGTTTAGATACTGCCTTCATTTAATCCTATAATATAATTTATTTTTTCTTAATGTTAAATAATGTAATTAATCAATAGATAATGAAGAGAGTGGAGAAGAAATAAATAAAGAAAAAAATTGTTAGTAACAAGGATGACCGTATCAAGGAGAAGAGAGGGCAAGTCTAGTCTTGTACAGTACCACTCACCATATCAGGAAATAGGGAAAGATCTGCTGTCTATGTGTCTATAAGGACAGGATTGCACCATATACAGGTCATTGAACTGTTAATATGCAATGTGCAGGTCTCTCTCTGAAACTGGTATAAGGGTAAAAAAAATATATACACATATATTTTTTTAATGTAAAAAAAAATAATAATAATCTGTATTAAGGTTTAAAACGTAAGCGTGAAGAATATATTAAATATTTAAATATTAATACGGATCGACAGGGAATAGACCCGACTTTGACTACCTCCAGCTCACGACGTTTTAACAGTTCTCAACTGCTATTCCACTTTATTATAATACATTTATTAATGTTATATTTAATAATACATGAATTTACACGTAAATTTACTAAACACTATCTAAAATGGATTTATTAATTTTAATAAGAAATGATATATATTTTTGAACTTCATTTTTAAAGAAAGCTGTTGTGGTCGGTTCCGCAAACATGGAAAGATAGGTTAGAGATATTTTCGTGATAGCCTGATTCATTTTGTGGGTAATAAAACTCTTTTCGGGCATTTGCCCATCATCAATCAGGATGGCTTGATTAAAACTGCGATAACACAGACTTGCCCAGAGCGAAAATCAGTTTATGCCCTCAGCTTATATAAATAAGAGTACAAATATGTGTGTTATCGCACTGTTTTAATCAAGACATCCTGACGACAAGAGGGCGAAAGCCCGAAACCGGTCGATGGCCATAAAATTAAGCAGGCTATCATGGAAAATATCTCTGATGATTCATTTAAACTAACATTTTAAATTATACTTTAAAATTAATTAAAAGACAACATCAATTTTCCTTACAAACGAGGAATGAATCACTAGTATATTTTCCTAATTAATTTTTTTCCACGATTTACCATACAGCCAGCGCTTATTTTGCAGAATAATATATGAACCCTGTATAAGGGTATTTCAATGTGTGAAATATTATCACCAAGAAAATCTTTAGGAAGAAATTTTGCGCAATTATATTTCAAATAAAATGAAATGATTCAACCCCGAATAAGTAGTTTATTTTCTACACTTTGATCTTAGCAAAAAGGCCGAGTGCGAAAGCATTGAGTTAAATATGTCTTCACCTTTAATTTTCTAGAAGAGTGGAGGAGCTATTCTCTTCAAAAGATGTTGCTCTAGTTTGGTACCAACCAGGTTATTGGGTATTTCAGGGAATAAGGAGGTGGATAGGTGCCTCTCTGGTTCCTTTATTAATCTAGAGTCTGCTGCTGGCATGTCTTTGAGCACATATCTGTCAAGCTTACAGCATGGACAGCTTCACGACATTCATCTGCTTGGATGAGCTTAGTTAATTGTCAGCGGTCTAAATGCTAATTGGGTGTCTGGAAAGGGGAGATGTGGAGATGCTGCTGTTTCTTTCATTGAGCTGTTCTTCTCTCATTCTTCTGGTCAGTTATCCTCATTGGCATTTATATTTAAGGAGACATCATCATTCTACGTGAGGAAACTTATGCCAGACCCCCTCAGTAGAGTTTGTGATAGAAATCTCGGGACATATTTTTTGGGTTAGAAGAAATTAGATTTAGGTCCTTTGGTCGGAACAGGATGCCTATGAAAGAGCCACAGGCTATTTCCTTTTAAGGTTTTGGTCCAAACGTTCGAACCGTTCGGACAGGTAGGTTAGACCTGGGTTTGGATTCTTGTTCTATACCCGGTTGTTGCTGCTGTTCTATGGGGAAGGTATAAGGCTTTCAGACTACGCCAGTAGGTTCTGGTTACCCTCTACTGAATAATGATAATAATAGCACATTGCTACAAGCCTAAAACATTCTCGTTCAGATCGCTAGGTGGTCGCCCTTATCTATTCTTCCTTAATCCTTTCCAACTGAACCCAGGTAATTTCCCCAGGTCAAACAAACCTTCTTTCTAGGATTAGTACCGGATTACAATCTATCCATGATTATATATAAAACTGCATAATATATAATTATCGGAAACATCTTCCGTGGTAGCCTGCTTCTTTTTGTTGTCAATGACCAGTTTCGGGCGTTCGCCCATCTTCAGGATGCGTTTTTTCAGACAGTGTGACAACACAGACTTACACAGAGCAAATATGCACACAGAGTGTGTCAACTGAATTTGCTCTGTGCAAGTCTGTGTTGTCCCACTGTCTGAAAAAACGCATCCTGAAGATGGGCGAACGCCCGAAACTGGTCATTGACAACAAAAAGAACCAGGCTACCACGGAAAATGCCTCTTATGCTTTCCAGCTCTGCGGAACCAATCACCACAATCATATATAATTAAATATATTGTGATAAGAAAGAATGAAATATTTATTGTGCGACAATTTGTGGAAAAGACCTTCCAAGCTAAGTGCAAGCATTAGCGTGATTACATTATAATGTATTGACCTGAATGTTAAGGCTATTAAAGTTAACCATATTGTAAAGGTAACGATCCGCTAAATTTATTTAATACTTGGCACTTAAGTATAAAAATTATAATCTATTATAAATTATTCTAACAGCGAGCTAAGCAGCTTTCTAAAAATTTTTAATCTCTCTCCTTTAACGGGTTAATTTTTATAATACCATAGATAATGTGTAAAAAATCGGTAACCACCTATGAATTGATATGTTCGTTTAGAGAAAGTATTAATAAGAATAAATTCTGAAGTTAATATTTATACTATTGTTATACTTTTCAAAATAAATTACCTAGTTCTTATTTCAATTAAATCACAGATTAACAATGTTTTAATTAGTGAAAAATACAGAAAGATTTAATATGATCTATTTACATTTTTCCGTGACGGCAGTCTTGATGACAAATATCGGTGAGATTCAGAAACTGGCTTCAATTCCAGACAGGAATTATTGTATTTATTTAATTTTCTAATATAACAGAGGAAGTTTTCTTCTTATATGATTACCATCTTACTTTCTTATTATTTATTGTCCAGTGAACTGAGAAGCACTTTTACAAATACTATTCAGGATTGCCCACACTGCAAAAATCTTTGTATGGTCAACTGAACAAGAATTAAAAAAATCACTTTACTACTTTCAGTCAATATTATATTTTGAAAATACAAATAGTTAAAACTATTTTAAAAGATATGCTAAAACAAATAACAGGAGTATATTTTTAAGTGATAGAATTAGCTCAATGGTTTTCTCTTCCTGGGAGCTCCTACAGCTCAGTGTGAGTGATGGGTAGTATAGGCTATAACGAGAGAACCTACAGTGCACTGAGATCCCTCCATGGAGCACAACAGATTTTTTAGGTCGCAGTGCATTACAACCCTTAAAAAAATAATAAATAAATTTAGAGAATTTCTAATCAAACTAGGAAGATTATGCTCGCAGGGGATTATCCTCACAGAACGCTAAGTTAGTGTTTAAAAAATATTATATACCGATTGTTCTCCGCTATTAAATTTATTGTTAAATTAATTTTTAAAATGTTACACGCAAAAATATATTTAATTTAAAAACATAATTTAATATCATTTAAACACATTTAGTAATTTTTTACAAGCTTAAAATTTGTTTAATTGAAAAGTTGTGATTACTCTTGAACACTTAAGAGATCAAAAAACTTTTTACTCCCCAGTGATTCCCTGAAATTCAATTTTATTCACTAGTTTTTTTTCTCAGTTCTAGAGAAACAATATTGATCTCCATTGATTTGATGCCTCAAGAAACATACAAAATTGAATTCGTGGATTGGGTCCGCAATGCTGGATAACATCTATGATTTTATACGTCCATAGCATGCTTCATTGTTTTGGTTCCGGACCGGTTTCGGATTTCCATCCACCGTCAGAGATAAGGTTTCCAATCAATTCGTGCAGAGAGATTACTTTAACTATATGTTTGAATCAGAAACAACACTGGTTGATTGTATGTGGGGAGGTTATAAGGTTACAGAAGTAGGTTAAAAATACACGCGATACACAAATATTTCTTCTATAACCTTAAAATCTCCTCACATACAATCAAACAGTGTTGTTTGTGATATCAACATGGAGTTAAAGTCATCTCTTTTACACGAATTGATTAAATTATCTTTCTCTGTCGCTGGAAGAAAAACCGCAACTGGTCAGAACCAAAACAATGAAGCACGACTATGACGGATAAAATCATAAACATACAAAATGTTCAGATATTTTATTTATTTCTGCTAGAAACCAATAATCAAGATATCACCGCAGCTTAATTCCAATATGTAAAGCAATGTAAGAAAACATGTTATTATTCTGCATATTTGGGATTTCCTTCTCTTAAACAATTCTTTGATCCCGAAAATGGTCTTCTACGAGTGTTTACACAAATTCAAATAACTGTCAGGAAACTTTCGATTCTATCTGGCAAGTTATTTTTAAATCTGAGCAATCTTCAGTCCCCTAAATGCCAGCAATCTTAGAATCTTCTCATAAGCTTAGAATAAATGTATGGTGAACCAATATGATTAGTACTAAATTTCTCTCAAAATGTGAGCACCTCTTTTAGTTCCCATGCCTACTTTTGTTTTCAAATATGTAATAAGCTCAAAAAAATATTCATATCTAATAATCATGGAAGTATCTATTAAGAACATGAATCAAAAAGAAATACAAACTAGCCTCAGGGAGATCAGGGCTAAATCTTGAATATAGTTATTAAGTACTTCCTACATTATAGTCATATTTTATCGATGTTAATGTCATATACTTTTTTTCTTTTCTTTTTTGTTTTGTTTAGTTATAACACTGCATTCCATAAACGAAATTTCGTATTTGATAATGACATGTGTTTTTGACCAATTGATTATTGATTTAAGTTAAATTTAGACTGAACTTACTAAGGCGGTAATATATAAAACTCATACACTACTGTGTAAATTTAAAAAATTATTGACTGACAAATTTTAATAGAACAAATAACTTAAAACATGATAAATATAAAATTGCAGTATCAAAAGTCTTTCCTTTCTTCCAAATGTAACAGCAACAATTCATTCAAAAAATTGTGATTGACAAATTTCATAGTTAATATATCAAATTTAATGAAATTCCTGGGTGATTTTTATGGAGAAAATTGCATAAACTGAAAAAAAAACTGTTCAATAAAAAACTCACTTCCGTTTACTGATTTTCTTGAAACTCGGAATTTTGGCGTTCAATTTATTTCTAATTAATTTTGTTTGGATGATAGAATTGTATAATAAAATATGATAGCACTTTCAGAGGAAAATATAACTCCATTCCGCCCACCAAAAATCCCCCTTAAATGACGACCTTACCATACGAAATGCTTCAAATAAAAGTTTATAGCTTTTTATATGTGTAGTTCACATTCCAAATTTAAAGAAAAGAGTTGCGAGTCGATTTAGAAAAAAAAATTGCAGAAACTTGAAAAATACTTTTCAGTAAAAATGCACTTCCATTATCCAATTTTCTTCAAACTCGGAATTTTCAACAACATATTTAATTCTAATTAATATTATTTAGATGATAGAATTCTATAATAAACTGAAATAGCACTTTAGAGTACAACCAAATCCCACCCCTCCACCAAAAGTGCCCTTAAATGCATTTTCTCGGATAAATGTTTTAAATAAAAATTGTAGATCTCTGTATCTGTAGTTGATATAAAGTAGTACTTCCGGTTGAGGAATTTTGACAGATAACGTAGTGTCGGGTCCCATAGTGATATCCAAACGAAATATTAAGTTTCTGCGATTTTTCGTTTTTAACCTATGCTGTTCACATACATACATACATACACACACACACACACACACACACACACACACACACAAATTTGCTAAAAACCGCTTTTTTGGACTCAAGGAACCTTAAAACGGATATTTCCGGTGAAAACTCGATATCAAAAATTAGACACGATTACAATATTTCCTCTTACTAGGAGTAAGAGAAATTAAAAAATTCTGATACTATTAAAGAGCCTATTTTGCGAAATTAGCAAAATTGAAAAAACTACTGGAGATATCATCCAACTTATCCAAATTTCTGTATTTCAATATCCTAAAGAAATATTTTACTCAATTATGACGCTAGCCTGTCTACAACATAATAAAGTCTCCTGACACTAAGAATTCATCTCTCCAAATTTCCTTCATCTAAATCCATTAAACTATCAAGCATTTTACCTGCTTTTGCGATAACCAACGCAGACTGCCATTAGAGAAGATGGTCTTCTGATCTCCTATGTAAGTAATTTAATTAAAACCTGATGATAATGGAATGCCGTCTCTCGATAGCTACCTTATTCCCCCCGCCATCCTCCACATTATTCGATCTTTAATAAACAATTACTTACAAGAAGTATTAATAATACTATTAACATTTATGTAATGTTATTAATAATTCCAAATTATTATTAAGTAAAATAATAACAATGAATAATAAACTTCCTAGCGAAACACAACTATATCAACTCATTTTTTTAGGAATTTTATAGTAAAATGAGTTTTAAATGGAGCTAAATTTAAATTGGAAATTATAGATTAGCTTTTTCAAAGTTAATTTTTAAGAAATCAACTTATTTGATAAAATAAAAAAATATATATATATACATATTTTTACAATTTTTCAGTATTAAATGCTTATTTATTTATTCACTTCTTGCAATAGAGAAGCTGTTAGAAAAGATACTATCTCCATCTGGTGTTTGCCTAGCTAGTTTCGTTCATTTTTCACTTATCTCGGCTCTGGAAAGCCTTAATCAATAAATTTGAAATTTATTGATGTTGGAAGTATATAGGAGAGATTATAAAGCGAAATCCACTAGGACCTAAAAGGTCTATTATATCTCCCCAACTATCAGTAGTTTTGTACAAGGACTGGAGTCAACCGTAAAGTGTAGTTCTGTGGGCGTTTATATACCGAGCAAAAATAGTTACTACCCAGAAAAGTCAATAAACATTCTACCATTTGGAGCAAAACGTCATCCGAAAAGTATTTGGCGCGTAGGGATCTGTTGCAGAAGTGAAAGAATTACGGTGCTCTTCCAGAATAAGGAATTTATTCACCCACAATAAACAGAGAACTTCTATTCATGTTGTTTCAAACAATTATGAGATGATTCCTACAAATACGTAAGATACGTCAAGGTGAAAAAGAAAACAAGGGAAACCAAGATTAACGCATAGAGCTAGATCACCATAAAGTTGAAGAAACAGAAAGTAGTAGATCAGAAAGTGGGCTTCTTAGAGACGGTACGACACAGGTCAAAATCTCTTTGGAGAGGTCAAGATCCCAAAGAGAAGACAGTAATGAAGAGGTATTTTTACTTTCTCATACTTACTATAACAGGAAGTATATTGCGATCGTGTCAAATTTTCGATATAGAGTTTTCACCGGAAATATCCGTTTTGAGGTCCCCTGTGTCAGAAAAAATGGTTTTTAGGAATTGGTGTGTTTGCATGAGTGATTAGTATAACTCAAAAATGGAAAATCGCCAGAAAACTTTAAACTTAATATTCGTTTAAGTTCCACCAGGGGACCCGACAATAAGGTTTACGAAAAAATCGGTCAACAGGAAGTAACACTAACTGAATAGATTTTTTCAGTTTTTTTACCACTTTCTCGAAAATGGTTCCAGCCATTCTCTTTAAACTAATTATATTCACTACACAAGCAATGAGTTACAATTTTTAATGATTTTTTTATCTGAAATATTTCTCGGAGAAAATTCATTTAAAGGAGTTTTTTGGGGAAGAGCGAGGTTATGATTTCCTCTAAAGAGCTATTTTATTTTATTATACTATTCTATTGTCCACATTAACATTGATCAGAATTAAATATTTTGGTAAAATTCCGAGTTTGAAGAATATCTGTTGAACGGAATTGCCACTTTACTGAATTTTTTTTTTCAGTTTTCTGCGATTTGCCTGCGAATATAAACACTGACGGATTTTTTTATTAAACTTGGTCTATTAACTATATATACAAAGATCTATCACTTCTGTTTAAAACTTTTATTCAGTGAAAGTTTAATTTACGGAAGTTTTGGAGGAAGTAGGTATTTATGCTTCCCTCAAAAAAGTCGTTTTATTTTACTTTTTTTTTTTTTTTTGAAAAAGATACGAAAGAATGTACATGCCATTGCATTCGGGGCAAGAGAGTTTGTATATACCACTTTTGCCATACAGGCTGATTGTTATGCTCCTAAAATAACTGATCACCTTCCCCTAATAAAAATGACTTCATAAAACATTGTGCCCGCTTAACAACACTATTACAATTTAGATATAAAGTATTCTTCAAAACATGGTCAGTTATGCTATGTTCTAATGCATAATCATGATTTACAAAATTCCACTTTGTCATTAAACACACACACACACACATACACATAGTAACATAACCTTTCAACCTCCCCACGTATATACAACCAACAAGTGTGAGTGTAACAGAAGCATTAAGTTGAAATGAACTCTACACGAACTTGGTGAATTTGCTCTGATGATGGATAATTAAATCCGAAACCGGTCAGGAACAATATAAATATGCATGCTACGACAGATAAAATACTAGATATTTGTTATATATTTTCCAAACACTAGACATTATAGGAATACAATATTAATTTCACATATTCTATTTGTTTAAACAAAACATTTTAATAAAAGGAAATCTCCTTTTATTAATGGGACAATTAGAGCCTACTGTTATGGGAACATGATTGATTCTCATCGAAATAGCCGTCATAATAATATGAACATTAAAGAAAACCATTATATTTATCTCTAGCTGTTTACATATATATATATATAATAATTATCACTATTTAACTGATATGAACAATATATCTAACGGCATATAATTAGTACACAATATATGTATGGCTTTATTACAATAAATTTAATCTAACAGGAAGGAAAGAATATCGATATATATACATAACTTTATTTCACTCCTCTTTATGTGAAATGTATGTGTGTGTGTGTGTATGTGTGTGTGTGTGGAGCGATCGAACTTGATTCTGCGTATTATATCTTATACAACATTTCATTCAACAATGATAGTGACCGCCGTCACAGGTTGCGGTTTACCATTGGAATTCAATGTAATTCTATCCAAGATGGTAGTAGCACCTTGGGCATTGTGATGATATCATCTGAAGATAGAATATTATTTAGAAAAATCTAACTCCTAAAAATCATCAAATATCCATTACAATTTTGAATTCTACTACTTAACCGTAATATTAGAAAAATTACAATATAACAAATTAATTAAAACTAAAAATGTTTAAAACAATCTAATTTAAATGCCATGGACTCAATTAAATTATTACATTCTCTTTGGGATTGCAATCGTGACAAATTTTCGAAATTAAGTTTCCCCCAGAAATATATGTTTTAAGGCCTCCTCAACCCCTCCCTTTAAATGGCTCTTACAATATTCATTAAAATTCGTATACTTTAATTGCAAACTACCAATCATTTTTATTTGAAATATTTACCAAAAAAAAATTAAATTTAGTTCTTCTAGTAACGTTAAGCTATCTTCTAAAGTGCCACTTCAATAAAATTTGTGGTTCCATCACCTATATAATATTAATGTATAATAAAAGCATTGTTAAAATTATATATTGGAAGAAAATCAGTTTACAGAAAGTGCCACATTTTTGAATTGTTTTTCTATATTTTAAATTTTTCTCGAAATGAAAACATGGAATGCTTACTGCACAGATATAAAACTATCACTTTAATTTGAAAAATTTTACTGAAAAAATCTTATTAATACACTTCAAATTTTACACAATTTTACTCCACAATCTTGCGGAGTCGATCATTATCGACTCTTTGGATACAATCCACCATTACATATACGGTGCTTAGCTCTTAGCGGGCATAATCATATCTTTTGACTTGTACTAATGACCAAAACTGTTTTATATATATATATTTTTTTTTCATTTGTTGTTTATATGTGTATATTTATTCTAAATTATCTATAATCTGACTTAGACATTTTTGTCATAATTTTTTTTACCTTGACGCAACATTTGTTATTAATATTATTGTTCTATATTACTTTTTTTCGTTATGTAAAGTAGACAATTTCCTAATGTTAAGTGGCTGATCTATAGTTACCTTAAGGTTTAATTTAATACCTTTGAGTGATTATGTAGGGGTGTTTGAGCAAGCCAATATTATTGGCCAGCACCACCTACAGTTAGTATATATATATTTTTTTTTTTAATTTAAGACGCGTCAACATCTATCGTCATTGGTGCCCGCAGCTTCTCAGTGCACTGCCGGCCTCCGGTCAGTGTTCTCTTGTTACAGACAACACTGTCCATCACCGGACAGTGAGCAATAGAGGCTCCTAGGAAGAATCTAAGGGTAGCTCAGCTGAACTCGAATCCGGGTCCTCCGCGTGGGAGTCCAGTACGCTAACCACTTGGCTATTCCCTTCCCTGCCACTCGTATTGTTCTAACATTAAATTTAGAAATGGGAGACAAGTACCTACCAAGCAGGAGATGAAGTGTGATTATAATCCAGCAGACCGCGCCAACATTTAAGAAAACAAATGAAATTTGAAATTTAACGCCACAAATCCCGAGAAAATTGCGAAAAACTGAAAAAAAAAAAAAATATTCAGTAAAGTCAGCAAGTACCTTCATTTTTACCAGTCTCCATTTTGCCTGAAATCTTAGTGTCAAATACGGTGCTAGTACTTACTTAAACGAAATACCAAGTTTGTGCTTGGATTTTTTAGTTTTTGTTAACAAACGTGCCATTCGTTAATGTCATTTTTATACCATCGATAACAATATTTTTTTATACTCAGAGGGCAGTAAATCATGTATTTCCGGTGAAAACTCAATTTCAAAAATTTGACACGATTGTAATACTTCCTCATGTACTACAGTCAGTAAATCAGGAGTAAGAGACAGATTTAGAAGGGAATTTTGTGCGGCCAGAAAAACAGAAAGAAAGTTAGTTTTTTTTTATCAATAAATCGAAGACAATATATAAATAAAAGGTACCTCAAGAGTTGTACTTATTCGAGTTATACTTATTACTCTCAGAAGTGCGACAATGAATGTTTTAATTTTTTATTTTTTCACGATTTTCTGAAAACAGCTGCAACGATTTTTTTTTTAACTTCGTAGTGCGACTATCATTGATATTTAAAACATTTTCCCGGAAAAATTGATTTTTTGGGGGGGGTTGTAGGGGAACAGTTCGCTCTAATACATACATTTACTCTAATAAATACATTCAAGCTAATAAATACATTCACACTATAAATACATCCATACTAATAAATACATTCACGCTAATAAATACATCCATACTAAACGTTCACTCAAGGGGAGAGTATTCGATATCCCTTTTTCCTTTAAAATAACTAACCTAATTGCGTGCTCGAGTTGCTCTAAAGTATCCCTTCACAAACAATGTACAGAAGCTTAATAAATATATACATAATATTATAAACGATTTCCTCGAATGAAGCTTAGTATGCTAACTGTACAGATATAAACCTATTATCACTTTTATTTGAAACATTTTTCCGAAAAAAGTCAATTTCTTGTAGCTCTGCAGAATTTGTGGCGTTAAGTTTCAAATGCTATATGGAAATGATTTAGAGAAGGGATTAGTTCAGCGGTAGTAGCGCGGTGGACTAGCAACGCGGAGGTTCCGGGTTCGTATCCAGCAGTGCTGCCCTTAAATTTTCATTTACTAGGAGGCTCTACTGCTCCCTGGCTCGGTGATCGACAGCACAGTAAGGAAGGCTCCGGGGGAGCTACAATATATCTTTACGTCACAGAACAATATCCTCTACAACAAGCTATCTATTTCTACTATCTGCCTAGGATAGTACTTGTCCCATACACTTTATATAGGACAAATAAATAATATTTGAAGTTTAAAGAAATATTGTCATTTTATATACAATTGTATTCACAGCAGTAAGAGAAAGTCGTGTGAGTGTTTCACAACAGGTTATGTTTTTCTTTTTGTAGCCACTGTTAGGAGTGAATATATCGAATAATAACACTTGTAATATTTCTTTCTGTACAATTTAAGTCGCATAATTTCTACCACAATGCTGATATTAATGAAAAAAATTTGTATTGAAACTATATTCCTAAAAACAGGCTACAATCTTCTTTCAAATTATTTTGAACAGTTTTGGAACACATGGACGGAACGCAAACCCAGTCAGAAAAAAATAATAAAAAAAAAAAACAAATCAACGGACAGACAAAACAATAATTTTATTTATGTATATAAATAAAATTGCAAATATTTATTACAAAATAAAAAAAAAAGCTTTAAAATAATTGCTATTTTGCAATGTTCTACTTTTATTATTATTTTTATTATTATTATTCTTTCTATTGAACAAATTCAGCATTTTATTATTTAAATATGTAAACACTTTATCTGTTACTTTATGTATTGCGCATGTTAATTAAAAAAACATACAATAAAGAAAATATTTTCCCCATTAAAAATCAGTAATTTCTCTTGATATATTCTTAAAATTGACCAATTTTATTTAAACTTGGAATTTCTGTAACAGAGTTAATTGTCTATAAAAATTAAAAAGCTACTAGATATTAAAATGCCACTTTAACGGAATAGCAATTATTGTACTTTTGGTTAACAAATTCACTTTTCCCTAACTTAAACCTGTCGGATCAAATTATGTTATAAAATAACGGAATATCAAATATGAAATTACTCGATTTTGAGTAATGCACTTTATTTTAAAACCGAAATAATATTTTTTTACAATGGGTCATGAAAACATAATTCCAATGGGTGCCTCCAGTTAATACAATTCAATTAACAAAATTTTCTTTAAAATTGCAACGTTTACAATGTGATTGGCTGGACTAGCCATAAAAAAAAAAGTGGTAGGGTTTTTGCTTGTTTACTTGAACGGCCTTATGTGCAACGCACTGTGTCTAAACCAAAAAAAAAAGGTTGGGCAAATTTAAATTTAAACCCACTAACAAACAGACACTATCAACCCCTCTAAAATCAATTCTTTTTAAGAAAAATGATTCAAATAAAAGTGATACTTTTTTTTTTTATCTATAAGTTTAAAGAAAATCATTGTAAACCATTTCTGAGACAATTCTAAAATACTTACAAAAACCTATTGTATAAAGATGGGCCCTTCCGGTTTTAAACCGTTTTTCTTCAAATTTTAAATTTTATCAATGCTTCCTGATGTCTATTAAAATTATGTAGGTTGTAAAACCATACATTTTACTGATGTAGCAATGGATTTTGCGCGAAACTTTCATGTCAGACGCGGTGGTTAGTTTCTAAACCGAATATCAAGTTAGAGCTACTGGCGAATGTTAAAACAGTCACACAACACACACACACTAGTTTTTGATATATATAAATACGAGGTGTGTAAATTAAGTAATGAGACTGATTTTCTAGTGTTCGATCTGGCAACACTGGAGACGCGGCGCATGCGTGGTAGGGCAAGTAAACATCTGATACACGTCCAGTGCAAATTTGAAAATGCTAGAGTTGTTGCACTGTCCGTAGTGACTTTTTTTGTGAGCAAGGTTTTTTCAGTGCGTTTTAAAAATGAGTGACATCAATTACGAGCAACGTTGTGCTATCAGGTTTTGCTTCAGACTTGGGCACAGTGCAACGGAAACGTTTGAAAAACTGTGCCAGGCCTATGGAGACAATGTTTTGTCGAGAGCACAGGTTTTTAGGTGGTTTAAGTCGTTTGCAGAAGGAAGGGAATCAATTGAAGACGAGCCTCGCAGCGGAAGGCCTTCATCTTCAAGAACCGACGAAAATGTTGGCAGAATCCGCGATCTCGTGCGTTCAGATCGTCGTTTGACAGTCCGAATGATCGGCGAAGAGTTGAATTTGACTCACACAACCGTTCATCAAATTTTGACTAATGAATTGGGGATGAGAAAAATTTGTGCAAAAATGGTTCCGAAAAATCTTTCACAAGAGCAAAAAGACATCAGAAAGGAAAGGAGCCTTGACTTTTTGGGAGCAATTGAAAACGATCCCAATTTTTTGGAACGTGTTATTACAGGAGACGAGTCTTGGGTGTTTGAGTATGACCCAGAAACTAAGCGTCAGAGCATGCAGTGGCACACTTCAACCTCTCCAAGGCCAAAAAAAGCAAGAATGAGCAAGTCAAAAATCAAATGCATGCTGATTTGCTTTTTTGATAGCCAAGGAATCGTTCACAAAGAATTTGTGCCTCAATGCCAAATGGTAAACCAACATTTTTACCGAGAAGTTCTTGAGAGACTTCGAAAAAGAGTCATGCGTGTGAGACCAAACATCAAAAACAAGTGGGTGTTGCATCATGACAATGCTCCGTGTCACACCGCGATTTCTATTAATGAGTATTTGGCCAGTAATAACATTCCTGTGGCTCCTCAGCCTCCTTATTCACCCGACTTGAGTCCATGTGACTTTTTTTGTTCCCCAAATTGAAAAATCACCTCAAGGGACGTCATTTTGGAACATTGGAGAATATTCAAACAGCCGTAACCGACCAACTGAAGTCTATTCCAGTATCCGAGTTCCAGCACTGCTATGACGAATGGAAGAATCGTCTTCAGCGTTGTGTGGCTTCCCAAGGTAGTTACTTTGAAGGGGACAATGTTAAATTGTAATTTTATTTGAATAAAAAAAAGATAAAAAATCAGTCTCATTACTTAATTTACACACCTCGTATATACGTAACGGCAAAAAATTCCGGCCACCTAAAAAATTACATTTAATAAATAATATAATTCTGATCTCTGTATTCACCATTTATTTTGTTCTGGCAATTTAGAGTTTTAGTTAACATTTTTAGAGTAAATTGGACTTTGTACATTACATATGTGGTATTAAAAAAATTAAATAAATAAAACATGCTTACTAGTTTATTTTGATTCAGTTCAAACAGATTTTTACTGATTTCACTTTTTATTGAGTTTTGCTTTAACTTCGCTATAGCTTAGACCCTTGACTAAGAAAATTAGAAAATTAAAAATTAGAATTTCAAAATGCTCCTTAGTGCCGAGGATGTGCTGTAGCACTTATTGATAATGGTCGTTCCATCAGATATGCAGCCATTGCTATTACCGTTCCCTACCAAACTCTGCTGAGATGCAGTGCAGCGTTTTATTGAGAAACAGGCTCCTAACTCAAGAAGGCCAGGCTCAGGGCTTCCAAGGGCCACTGAATTAGACAGCTGTTGAAGTAGTTCATCACCACCAATAAAGTTCGAGCTGTTCAAATTTCTGCAAGAACAGCTCGAAGGAGATTGAATGAGCACGGTTTGATGGCTTTTTGCTTCACAAGAAGGCCAGAACAAACCCGGAAGCACCGAACTGAGCACCGAGCTTGGCAATATATTAATTGGTCAATTGGTGGGCAAGTGTATTGTTTACTGAGGAGCTCCGATGTGCGTTTGTGGAGAAGTAGAGGGGAAAGATTTGAACAATGCAATTTTGTTCTCACTAGGCATTTCCTCTGATGGTTTGGGTAAATATCAGTTTACAAAGACCTGCGGAGTAAGTGATCGCTCGAGGAAGTTCCATGACTGCTATACAGTATTTGGCGGATATCATGCAGGTACATGTAGTCCCTATCATGCAGGAGGTGGGTGAAGAGTTTGTGCTAAATGGACGATAACAGTCGTCCACATACGGCCCATATAGTGCAGGTCTTTCTTAAAACGATAATATTGACTTCCTAAACTACCCTGCCCATCCCCCAGACTTAAATCTCTTAGAGCATCTGTGGGATACGCTTAGAAGACGGATAAGAGATCGGCGAGTCCTTCCTGGGACGCATCAGAAGCTAGAAAGGGCACTTCAAGACGTGCTCTATCTCACAAAACGAAATTTCCCCGCTTGATTCAGGGCTGTGCCGAAAAGCCTAGAAGCTGTGATTAAGGCAAGAGGCGGTAATACTCGGTCCTAATACTCCCATTAAAAATAACGTAAAATATAAAAAAAATGTAAATAAAATTTTCCAGATTCACTTTCTTTTAATTAATTAATTAAAATATATATTGACCATTCGCTGAAAACATTTGTTCCTTATTCAGGAGATCATAAAACATGTATTTCCGGTGAAAACTCAGTTTCGTAAATTGATACGATCGTATGATTACATCAGTAAGAGAAAGTAATAAAATAGTATTACTGGGAGAAAGAGAAGGTAAATGTTTCTATACATTATACGTACTAACTTCTATAACAACTCGGTTCTTAATGGAACAACCACACAAGCCAAATTTAAACAGACAACAATTAAGTATATATTTCTCATTATCACCATTTATGCGAGCAAATAAAGCGATAAAAAAATAAAACGTAAATTTTTAATTTCCTCATTGAATAAACACAAAACCAGTAAGGGTTAATGAAACCACAGGAAGGTGAAATCAACGTAGGTAGGATCATTTAAATATACATATATAAAAGGTAACGGTTCCATTATTAACAGATAACACATATTGAAATGATAGTGAACATGAAAAAATAAAGTCGAATTAAATGGACCTGTAGTAAATTGATAACCATAAACACCGGATACACATTTCTTTTCACAAAACAAACAATTTCTTTACGTTTTTATTGCTTTTAATAAGAAGGTTTATAAGATTTCTTTTATAAGTGGAACAATCCTAACAGATCGTCCGAACTTCCTTATAATAAGAAAGAGAATACTAAAGAGTTACAAGTTTTAATAAAAGTAAAGGAAAAAGTCAATTAAATTTAGTTTCAAATGATCAACTTTCCTTGAG
This sequence comes from Triatoma infestans, assembly GCA_011037195.1. NCBI lineage: Eukaryota > Metazoa > Arthropoda > Insecta > Hemiptera > Reduviidae > Triatoma > Triatoma infestans. The sequence goes on along the minus strand of JAAEAF010003241.1, from coordinate 47,953 downwards.
GAAGTAAACGATAATATTATTCCACGAACGCACTGATATATACACATAAATAATTAACTAGCATATAATAATTTTTTATAATGTTTTTAGTATTGTTTTTAATAATTTTATATTTTTTCTTTCTTATTGTAATTCTTGCTTTATGCTGTCGATGGTTTTAAGATCTAGTTGTTAAGCTAATCTTCTCCTAGGAAATAAATCATTAATTATCTCTCTATTCCCCGGAGGAGTGGAAGCTTGCCACTTTAATACGAAGCAATCAATAAATTCCAACCCTTTAAATCCCCAGGAGTAGACGGAATCTACCCGGTCCTTTTACAAAAAGGGCTAGAGATTCTACTATCGTATCTGTGCAGAGTCTTCGTGGCGTGTATAGCCCGAAGATATATACCGATAACTTGGCGTAGAGTCAAACTTTGGGAAGATAAAGTGGGTAGAGTGCTCGACCAAATGCCAAGCTATTCAGACCAGTAAGCTTGTCATCTTTTCTTATTAAAGCTTTGGAAAGATTGGTAAACAGTAACTTTAAAGACGAGGTACTGAATGGGATACCGCCAATACGCACACCAACCAGGAAGGTCCACGGAAAGTCCGCATTGGATGATCTAAACAGGCTACTTTCAAAATTTCTGAAAGATAAAGAGATTACGGTAACTACTTTTTTAGACGTGCTGGGTGCATTCAATAATGTCTTGCACATCTCGGGCACCAACTCTCTCCAAAGAAGAGGAGTATCAGTCATGATTTGCGATTGGGTGGATTTTGGACTAAGGAATAGAATTAACGTCCCCGCAATGGGCCAAACCACTCTTAGTGTGAAAGTAGGGAGGGGTTATCCATAAGGTGGGGTGTTATCCCCTCTGATGTGGACAACAGTCGTTGACGATCACCGCCAAGATTTATGTGCGAGTGGCTGTGACTGCCTAGGTTACACAAATACTTGGGCAATTGTAGTAAGAGAAAAATATCCCAGCACTATCTTAGAGCGAGGGCAAGCAGCTCTTAACATGGTCAGGAACTGGTGTAGGGGAAGAGGACTTGTCCATAAATCCGTATAAACCGTGTAGTTCCTCTCACGTTAAGTCACAAGTTGAAAGGATTTAAATCACCCCAACATTCCGTTTTTGGGAACATTCCGATTCCATTTGCGCTGGAGGCTAATTATCTTTGAATTACGTTTGACCATAGACTCACTTGGAATCAACATAACGATAGAATAGCACACAAATCTAACGTATCATTTGGTAGGTGCAGAAGGCTTTATGGAAGAAAGTCGGGCTTACTCCCAAGTTTGACCCTTTGGGTATACAATAGGATCTTTAAACCCATGATCACATAAGGGTTGGTTGGCCAATTCCATAAGCGCAACTAAGTCTCCTAATTTGATTCAATATTACATTATATTAATAAACGATTTTTTATTTTTATTTTTTGAAAGAGTGGTTATTACGTTTTTTTATTAGCACAAAACACCCGATAAAGGATTCCTAATAGTTCCCGTTGAAATTTTCTCTAAATTATTTTGTTTGTCCATGCAAAGATATATAATAAATGTCCTTTTAAACTGACATTTTAGGTTATTTCTTTACTTTTGGAAGGACTCCTTACGTAGAAATTATAAATCTATCTTTTCCAAATTTCAATCAACAACTTTAAGATAATTAGCTTAAAAGCATATAAACATGAAACATAAATGATTCCGCTAAATCAGTAAATAGTTGAAATAAGCTATTTAATTAGTTGAAATAAATACTTTTATAATCATCACAAATTAAAGCTGACAAGGCATTGTATTTAGTTTATTCATGAAATAGAAAGAGATCAGAATAGTTGTAGTTCAGGAAAGATCCTTGCTTGGGGGGAACTTGTAGCGCGACGATTTAGTGCATTGGAAATAGGAAAAACATGCCCCACATCATAAAATGTCACAATAAAAATGCTAGGAAGCAGTGTTGACTAAGTAAGAACCCGGCCTTCAGCTAGAATGTTGGGTGGGCCAGCAAGATACAGTTACTCAGTTACCCTCTACTAGTTTTGGTATCCATTCGGATAATTTCTACACTATTTTTTTCTCCCATAATGCGAAATGAATTTCATTTTTTATTTAATTATTTATTAATGTTCAGGAAAAAAATTGATTAAAAAAAAAAAGAAGAAATTTAATGTGAAACACTTACACGTCTTTTTCTCACTGCAGGTGCCTTAATATAGACCCGCACTATCTCAGAGCGAGGGCAAGCAGCTCTTAACATGGTCAGGAACATGGTGTAGGGAACAGGACTTGTCCATAAATCCCTACAAACCGTAATAGTTCCTGTCACGTTAAGTCACAAGTTGGAAAGATTTAAATCACCCCATCGTTCCGTTGTTGGGAACATTCCGATTCCATTTGCACTGGAGGCTAAATATCTTGAAATTACGTTTGACCGCAGGCTCACTTGGAATCAATATAACGATGGAATCGCACACAAATCTAACGTATCATTTGGTAGGTGTAGAAGGCTTTGTGGAAGAAACTCGGGCTTACTCCCAAAGTTTGACTAAACGTACGTAAGCAGCTAGTACTAAAAGTGATTACAATGTAGTCCAGAAGACTACATCGGCATCTGAACAAATCCATATAACATTTTTGAAATTAAACAACAGAGATTTCTCAGAAACCAACAAATAACGTGAAAATTTCAAAGACATGGCAGTATAGCAGTAAGCCAATATCAAAAACAACATACAAACAAAGAAGAAAATTAGAAAAAAAAAAAAAGCTATTAAAATGAAAATCCTAAAATTTTTATGACACACGAAATATTTTCTATTATTACCATAAATTTTATTTTAAAATATATATATATTTCAGAGATATTTTCCGTGATAGCCTGCTTCTTTTTGAGGTCATCTACCGGTTCGGGCGTTCGCCCATTTTCAGGATGCGTTTGTCAAATAGTGTGATAGATAACTAACACAGACTTGCAAAGAGCAAATTCAGTTTACACACTCAGTGACTTACTGAATTTGCTTTGTGCAAGTGTGTGTTATCACGGTGTTTGACAAACGCATCCATCCTGAAGATGGGCGTACGCCCCCAAAACTGGTCGATGTCATCAAAAAGAAGCAGGCTATTACGGAAAATATCTCTGATGCTTTCCAGCTCTGCGGAACCAACCACAATAAATATATATTTATTTCCTACTGTAGAAAAAAAAAGAAGTAAAAATGAATCACTTGCAGCATTAAATTTCTTGTAATTTAATTAAAATCTATACTTACTGCATATTAATGTCTACATAATAATATCTACTTAGGAATATTTTTTTTTTTTTTAATAAACCAGAAGAATACAAAACCAAGAAAATGTCCAAGTTTTGTTAATACTTTTTTTAACCACCAATTAATATATCGGGGGGGGGGGGGGTCATGGTACAGTTTTGTTCCCACACAAATAAATATATAGTGGGGATTGCAGTCGCCCTAATTTACATACGAGTCGGTCGAAGTTTCCACAAGGGTGACAGAGCGAAACCGTTCCCACATCTTATCTCAATACTTGATAAACAAAAGAGAATTTTTTTTTGAGTTGCTAAAATAATCCTATTATAATAGTATATATACATATATATTCAAAAGTGATAATGATAATACTTTCGGAAAAAAGTAAATAATTCTATGAAATTCTGCTTCCTTAAAGTTTTATAATATGCTAAATTTAGAATATGTTAGTTGTATAGAATCTTTCTCTAGGATTTAATTGCAAATATATTATTTCAGCTGGGGCAGTTTTAATTAAAATAAAATATCAAGTCTCCATTTTTCAGAAATGAAATACCGCTCACTGGAATAGTTATAGAAATCTTAAAAAACTATAAAGAAACGTTTCAATAATTAATTAAAATAAAATTCAGTGTCCAACACAAATGATAGATAGAAAGCTTTAAAAAACTTTTCTCATTAGATCATAAAAAAATATTAAATAAAATTGTATATTATCACAATTTATAAGAAAAGCTTTGAAAAACTTTACTCATTAAAAAATAAGAATTTAATTCATTTTTTTTTTATTTTTTTTTTAAATTCACTTGAGTTATTAATTTTTTTTTTCTTTTTCTTTTTATTAAATATATCTCCACTTCTTCCTTATTTGTACCAGCAAATAAATTTATTATTAAAAGTTCATTGACTGGGAACTCCTCCAATACCTTCAATGTAATAAAAATTTAAAGAGGTAGATATTTCAATCTACTATTATTATTGACAGACAATGTGAGACAACCTTCTAGAGATTTTATCCGTTATTATACAAATGTTTCTTTACTTTAATTCTGTTGGATTTGGGAATTTTATTATTGATGATCATTCAGAGTTCATCAAATTTTTTGTAAAGTCATTGACTTTCCCACTTTTTAAAGGGTTACTATAATATGGAAATTAAAAAAATCTGAGGTGATATTATATATAAAATGATTAATTTTCTTTAAACTCAAATTTTACATATTTGTCGTAACAGAAATGAATACAGAGGGGAGAAATACCAACATACTATACCATCTTGGCTTCCAGAGAAGTGATGATTTTAGAATGGGCCAGTAGAGCGCTCTACTGCGGTTTTTGACATATTTTGTGTCAAAACACATACACAAAATGTAAAAAATCTGGTGTGAAACACTCACACAACTTTCTTTTACTCCAGTTCTCAAAATTATAACTGACAAATGTTATAGTTAGTGTACCAAATTTAATGAAATTCGTCGAAAACTGAAAAAAACTGTTCAGTAAAAGCGCACTTCCGGTTTACTAATTTTCTTGAAACTTGGAATTTTGGCTATCTATTTATTTCTAAATAATTTTGTTTGTATGATAAAATTGTATAATTGTATAATCAACTACATTAAAGCACTTTAAAGAAAAACATAACCCCACCGCTTCCTCAAAATGGCCCTTAAATGAAAGTTCCTAGAGAAATGTTTTAAATAAAAGTTATAGATCTTTGTATACGTAGTTTATATAAGAAGTTTCAAGAAAATCATCGGAGCCATTCTTTTTGAGAAAATCGCGAAAAAGTGAAAACAAAAAATTTAGAAAAGTGGTAAAAGTAAACGCACTTCCGGTTATGCGATTTATTTCAAACTTGGAATTTCAACAATATGTTTAATTCTAATTAACATTATTCAGATGAACGAATTATCCGATAAACTGTAATAGCACGTTAGATGAAAACCTAACCCCACCTCTCCCCAAAAGTGCCCCTTAAATGAATTTTCCCAGGGAAATGTTTCAAACAAAAGATGTACCTCTTTACATGAGTAGTTGATGTACCAAGTTTGAAGAAAATCGTCAGAGCCATTTTTTTTTTAAAATCGCAAAAAAGTAAAAAAAACAACTAGTAAAGTGGTACTTCCGGTTATGGAATTTTGACAGATTACGTACTGTCAGATCTCATAGTAATACCTAAACGGAATATCAAGTTTGAACTTTCTACGATTTTTCATTTTTGAGCTATGCTGTTCATATACATACATACAACGTACATACATACGTACATACATACATACATATACACACACACCATTTGCTAAAAACCACTTTTTTGGACTCGGGGGACCTCAAAACGGATATTTCCGGTGAAAACTCGATATCGAAAATTTTACACGATTAAAATACTTCCTCTCTAGGATTAAGTGAAAGTAAAAATAAAAGATACTAATTTTGATTGTATTTAAAATTTTAAGGAAACAGGAGATAAGTGAGAATTTAAAATACGAAGAAGTGATATAATTTTATAAGACTTACTTTAAAGAAAATAATAAGCTTTTAAATAATGTTTATGAATTTAAGATTTTTCCTTTAGAGAAGGAGAAAAAAATGATGTTAATTATACACTAATTGCATAAATAAGAGGTTTATATTGTCTTAGGTAGAATAACGGCCTTATAAGGTGAGTAACGATGTGTAACTAAGTAACTAAACCTGGTGGAAAGAGCTAGCAAATACCCTTGGTCGCGTGATGCACTAATGCATTATGCAACATCACGAAGAGTTTGATATAACTCGAAAAAAGAATAATAAAAAAAAGACAGGACTTGTTAAAGGAGATGAGAATGATTTTTGTAGCCAATGAACATCTCTTTAACACTTCACAGTCTTTTCAAATTAATTACTTTCACACACTGTAGCAAATAACTTCAAAGGATTATTGTAATCAATCCGTATTATCAATAACATAACAATGAACTTACAACTGTAAGAAAAGCAAGCTGATGTATTCATTAATCAATATAAAAATGATAGAAGGTTTTAGTGTATCTGACTAGTAGTCAATATTATGTTAATAAACACTTAAACGATGTGAATATCTTATTAAATGAAAGAGACCATTAACATTTCCGCCACAAAAGCGACGGAAAAGAATTTAAATGCCGCAAGGCAGAAGATGGATTATAAACAAATATGAGCAAAATATATTGTGATAAGTTTGATTGATTTCCTAATTTTTATTATTATTTCTCTTATTGCGGGAAATAGTTATTAAAAGAAATTATTGCGATAACATCAAAGTTTCGAAATCGTATTTATCGGAAATTTCATTCGTAATAATTTTGAATCACCTGCATGTAAATAAAAGAAGTAAAGAAGTTTATGGACAAATGAATGGTAGTCGATGTAAGTGTATTATAAATTGATGATTGTAAATGGCGTAACTCAAAAAGATAAATCGCAAAAACATCAAAGAAGAAATCCCTAGAGAAACTAAGTATTAGGTTTAGCCATAATCCGTCAATTGGAAATGCGACGTTTCTGAATGGTTTAGTTGTTTTTTTTTTTTTGCTATTTTTCGAAAGATCCTATGTGTTTCTATGAACTAGGCAGACTTCTTCTCGTACCTTTCAGCGTCGTGTTTTAGATAGCCTTATGGTCTCTAACCAGCGGGTGTAATTTTTTTCTATTTTAGACAATTCTTCTGGACCATTCAGGTGATCTCGAAAGTCCCCTTTTTGTGCCAATCGGTGGCAAGTTCTAAATAGGCCTTCTTGATCTGCAGCCTTCCGATTTGACTTCCATCAAGCATCTATTCTTCTTGCTTTCTTTTGCAAACATGGCCTCAGCATTTCAGCTGCTGATTCTCCAACTTGTCTACGAAGGGGGGCTACTCCTTATGAATTCATTAAACTTTATCGTGCTTAGTTTTTCCCTTCGACGCAATGGAGGAATCTCATTTCGGCAGTTGTAACTCGAATTACATGTTTATCCAGCATAATCCGCGATTCAGCTCCAAACTGGAGAAGAGATAAGTAGATTATCTTGAAAACTGTTATCTTCACTTTTTTGCTTATTTCCACAGTGTTATTGAGTGTAAGCTTTATCATATATCCTGGCTAATCACGACTCCCACATATCTGAACTCCTCTATCTGATCCAAGAATGCCTCCCCCCTTTTTTTAGGGTTCAATGCACGAAAGCCTCTCTATATTCGACCTGGATAGATTCCTTTGTCCTCCCAATTTGCATAACTTTGTTTTTATTCGCATTTAGCCCCATCTGAGCACTTCATTCCATTGAGTAACTGAATTCAGAAAAGGTCTTTCGCACTCGCTATCAGGACCATATAATCCGCAAATAGAAACGATTGGGATATACCTATCGGCCTATTTTCCGGTGATCAATTTTATGCACTTCGTCCACAAACACATTCAAAGGCAGAGGTTAAAGCATCCTGTTTTACACCTCTCTGTAATTTAAATGGACTTCCTCATTCAATCGACTTAGGTCTGTGGTATACTGACTTAGTAGCTTTTATTAAGTATGTAGGGGACGTTCTTGACTCTTAAAGCATTCCATATTTCTTGCCTTGGTACCGAATTGAAAGCCACTTCCAAATCTAAAAATGGCAGATATAAATTCCAGGCTTTTCTACGATTATCCACTGGGAGAATTATGATCCTGATCTGTTTCCTAGTTTGTTTGCTGCTTGTATTTCTTCCACAAGTTGGCGAAATTTGTTCACTAATATTCTAGTATATATTTTTTACAACCTGAGAGAGAGGCATACTGGCCGGTAGTTTTTGCACTCACTTGCATTACATTTTTTTCTTTCTCCTACTCCTACTTAGGGAGGAAGTATTGCATGGCGACAAATTTTCGAAATTCCGTTTTCACCGGAAATACATGTTTTGAGATCACCTGATTACGTCTTATGAGTTAACAGAATACCTCAAAATCGAAAAATCAAGCAGGAAGCTCTAATTTTTATATTCCGTTTAAATATTACCATCGTGTCTGACCGGGAAGGTTTTGGGCAAAATCCATCAACCGGAAATGTGTTTTTACTGAATGGTTTTTATCAGTTCTTCGTGATTTTCTTGAAAACGGCTTCACGGCTACACACACACACACACACACACACACACATGCCTATCACTTTTATTTGAAACATTTCCCCTCGGGAAAATTGATATTTTTTGTGGGGGTTCTGGGGGGAAGAGTAGAGTTGGGCTTTCCCACTAAAGTAGTACCACTTCAGTAAAATGTATGGTTTTTACCATCTACAAAATATTAATACACATTAAAAAGAAGCATTGATAGAATTCGAAATTTAAAAAAAAAAAAATCGATTAAGCGGAAGTGCGACTTTATAGAATAGGTTTTTCAATGTTTCGGAATTTTCTCCAAAATTCGGATTTTCTTTAAATTTTTGAAACTTATCACTTTTATTTGAAACATTTTTCCAAACAAAAAATTGATTTTACGTCATTTTGCGGAATTTTTTAGTTAAATTTCAAATTTATGGGGTTGGTTCTGTTTTTGCCGTACTCTTAACTGTTTCCTTACCTTCTTGGGTGTGAGTAGGTTGGTACTTGTTCCCCCCACGACTTCTATATTTTATTTTATGACAAATGAGCAAAAATTTGAATTTTAAAGAAACTTTATCATTTTATTTATAACTGTATTAACAGGAAGGAGTAAGAGAAAGTTGATCGAGTGTTTCATACCAGATTATTTCGAATACGACTGTTTCTTCCCAAATTCTTCATATAAAATAAAACTAACTTTTTATTTTATTTAATAGCAACACTCACAATGACGTGTCTTGTATTCGTAATTTATAAAGCAGCAATAAAATGATAATCCACAACTTTTTTTGTAGCCGTGTACTATACAAATAAGACATAAATAATTCTATGAAAATACATGATTAGCACTTTAAGTACATGTGGATTTATATTTATGAGACTATTACTAGTAGAAAAAGATATGTTGAAGTTAAAAGCCCCTATATATAAGCAATAAACAGTGATCATAATCGAAGTTAATCTGTAGCCGCAAGATATGTACAGCCTGCTAATAGTTCTGTTATCAACCATTAATGGCCTCTTATTTCTTTAATACATAATACTTAGCAATGAAAAAGCCCAAGTATATGCAGGCCCTTGTAAAATAGCTAATGTTTATAGATTCATCAAAGTTTTTAATTATTTGACGAGAATTTAAATTGGCTATTTTAAAAACTCAAATTTAGGTTAGTCAAGATGATGAGGGCGAATTGAGCGCCAAGCTTTTACTCCATCCACGAGTGGATTTTTGGATCTTTGCCAAAACTAATCAAATTTTAAATGAAATCAAGCTTTTGAAGTAAACTAACTAGAATTTCACCTAAGCATTTTCAAATAATCTTGCTTCTATTAAGCAATAAAAAGCTTTCATCATTTTGAAAGAATGGAAAAATTATCCAGATTTATTCAAAGATTTTTTATTTATTCTGAAACTAAGGTCCTTTAAGAATAACAAATAGGAATAATAATATCAGACACATTTTCCGTGGTAGCCTACTTCATTTTGTGGTCATCGACCGGCTTACACACTGAGTGCATAAACCGAATTTGCTCTGTGCAAGTCTGTGTTATCACACTGTCGGAAGATGGGCGAACGCCCGAAACCGATCGATGACCACAAAATGAAGCTGGTTACCACGGAAAATGTCTCTGATGCTTTCCAGCTCTGCGGAACCAACCACCACAATAAGGAATAATAATAATAATTTGGAGGGGATGGATTAGCGCGTTGGATTCCACGCGGAGGTCCCGGGTTCGAGTCCAGTGCTACTCTTAGATTTTTTCTTCCTAGGAGCCTTTACAGCTCACTGATCGGAGGTGGACAGTGTCGTCTCTAGCGAGAGAGCCGGCAGTGCACTGAGAAGGCTCCGGGCGCTAATGACCGTAGATGTTGAAGCGCCTTAAATTAAAAATAATAATAATAGTTTGGCTTTAATAATATTTACAATTATATAAGTTTCTAGTTTTAGATAATTTATTTAGGAACCAAATTTAGGAAGATTTAGGAATGTGCAACAACTCACTGCGGAAGCAATAGCCCTGAAAATCAATGGCGCTGTAGCGACGTATCTATACTCCTGCCATCAATGATGTTACAAAACTGTGTATTAATTAATATTGTTTTTTAAAATGCAATGTTGTTAGTTATATAGCTTATTTCATATTACTATTATTCTTGACGAGTAAGAGGATCACGGCGATGATCGCAGAAGGATCTGGGCGAGAATCCTTCTCTTGCTTGTGTAGTGGAAGGACAAAATCGAAAAATAATAGTTTAAAGTTTCTGAATATTTTATAGTATCCAAAATTGTATTTTGTTATAATTTTATAATATTTAAGTGCTTGGGAATTTCCCTTCAGAAAGTGTGTATTTAGAACCAGGTATATAAATCTGTCATTGCTAGAGAAAACAAGACACTAAATTGTTAGGCCAAAACTTGTAAGAAAAATCCACCGCTGCCCCAATAGGACAAATCGAAAAATAATAGTTTAAAGTTTCTGAATATTTTATAGTATCCAAAATTGTATTTTTGTTAATATTTTATAATTATTTTAGTGCTGTGAATTTACCTTCAGAAAGTGTGATTTTAGAACCAGGTATATTAAATCTGTCATTGCTATGAGAAAACAAAGACACTAAATTCCGTTAGGCCAAACCTTTGTAAGAAAATTCCCCCACTAGAGAGAGAGAGCAATTCCAAAGAATAGATTCTAACATTAGTTTTAAAAGAGTCTAAAATCAACCTTCAAACAGGACACTTCAGGAATTGCTCTCTAAATATCAGTGCCAGTATCAATTTTTAAGAGACTCGTTCTAGCTACCAAAGTGAAAACATCAGTGCCAGTTTCACAATATATTTAAATAAGCTTATAATAATCAATTAACTTGTAGTTATTATTTGAAAGATTATATTTATTATATAAAACAGTGGTGACTTCTCAATTATTACTAAACTTCATTCTCTTTTTAAAATTACAAACTAATAAGCCCTTTTCACTAAAACGCTCGTGCTACACACTACCACTACTACAAACTACACATCCACACCAATACATTAATGTAGTGGAAGGACAAAATCGAAAAATAATAGTTTAAAGTTTCTGAATATTTTATAGTATCCAAAATTGTATTTTTGTTAATATTTTATAATTATTTTAGTGCTGTGAATTTACCTTCAGAAAGTGTGTATTTTAGAACTAGGTATATTAAATCTGTCATTGCTATTAAGAAAACAAAGACACTAAATTCCGTTAGGCCAAACCTTTGTAAGAAAATTCCCCCGCGAGAGAGAGAGAGCAATTCCAAAGAATAGAGTCTGCCATAGCTTTCAAATAGTTCAGTTCAAAAAAGAGTAAGAGAGTCTCACATCAACCTTCAAACAGGACACTCCAGGAATTGCTCTCTAAATATCTGTGCCAGTTTTGCATTAATCTTGATAAATACTTAATTTCTTAAACATAATAGTGTGATATTGTAAAATACTTAAATTTACTACAGACTCGTTCTAGCTACCAAAGTGAAAACATCAGAGCCATATCAAGTTTTAAGATTTATTCCAATTAATTTATAAGCATATTGTTGTTAACTTAATATCTCTTAGAGAATATATCTTTTGAAAAACAGTGCGACTTCTCAATTATTACTAAACTTCATTCTCTTTTAAAATTACAAACTATAAGCCCTTTTCACTAAAACGCTCGTGCTACACACTACCACTACTACAAATACAACTCCACACCATTACATTACACTTGAAAACTCGTTTCGTTGCTTGTGAAGATATTGGCGGTAGTAGTAAATTCTCTCTAGATAGGAATTAGGAGAAATAGTGACATTTTAAGTTGTAGAGGTTAGAAGGTTGGGGCAATGTCGGATGTGAAGTGGAAAGGAGTTTCAGTGGTTAGTGGCACGGAAGATGCTGGAAGTTATACCATGGGTATACTAGAGGAAAATTTTGGGTCAAAATCAACCGAAAATGGATCTTTATTGAACTGTTTTTTTCTTTTGCGATTTTCTTCGAAAACGGTTCCAAAGATAATTTTTTTTTTTTTTTAAAAATCGCATCTCTATACACAGACAGGCCTATCACGTTTATCTGAAAATTTTTCGTAGAAAACTGGACTTTATGGAATTCTGATGTAACGATGAGACGTTAAAAGATTCTTAAAGGTTTCTTTCCTAAAGTGTTATTTCAAATTTTTCATATATTTCTACAAATATTAATAATTCAGAAAAAAAAAACTAATATGTCTTAAACGTGTGATAGTGTGTAACGAGTACACACTTTCCAGAGGCCGGCAGCGTATTTAGAAGACTCCGGGCGCCAATGCTCATTGATGTTGACGCGCCCTTAAATTAAGAAATAAAAATAAATAAATGAATAGTTTCTATGAAAATTCGTGTATGGATTTCCGGGGCAACTGAGGCGTAGGGGAACTACGCAGAGATGTTTATGTATTTCACACCAGATTTTTTTTTTTTTAATATCTCCCTTTTATTGTCGAGTAAAAAATCCATCATCATAAAACTATAAATGATTTTTAAAATGCAGTTTAATTAAATGCGTCAAAATATAGAAAAAAAAAAAGAAGTAAAATACAATTACTGTCATAGGTAAAACGGCTAACAGTTGTTTTCTTTCTGTAATATTTTCACAAAACAATTAACCGACATTTATCACTGTTATTTGTCTGTTTAGAGTTTCGTCTAAACCAAAACAAATATGATGCAAGTTTTTTTATTTTTAGAAGATGATAAAACTAGCAGTAGTGTACATGATTTTAATTAAAACCTAATTAAACTGTTTTAAAACTATACTTCACTAATCATACACAAGCATGCAATGGGTCTACATTGTTTAATATATTCATAAAAAAATAATACGAATATTCTATTTGTAATTTCTCTTTGTATTATTTCATTTTTTTGATTAGGTATCTAATATTAATACCGGGCGCTCCGCCTAATAAAGAAGAAAACTAGAAAAATAAATGACCAAAAGACATAAGTATAATGAGCGAAATTTTGTCAAAGTTCTAGAAATCGAAACCATTATAGATTATTTCAGGATATTTTTTTGATATATTTTTTAAATACATAAAATGAGCTGTATACCTCTAAGAATGGAAAGAATTGTACATTCTTTTATGTTGTTTTATGAATTATTTTTACAATCATATCCATAGATCAAAAGATATTGCAAATTCAAAACAATATTTTTGGTCAAGTTCAATAGAACAAAAACAAGAAGCTGAAAAGTTGATTTCAAGAGGTTTTTTTTTTTTTTTTTTAATAAACCAAAGATAAATTTAACAACATGGATGCACACAAAGGACGATGAACGAATGCTGAACGTTTGGGAGAGAAAGATCCTCCGTAAAATCTTTGGCCCAATAAGAGAGAGAGAGAGAGATAGGTACAAGTTAAGGAAAAATGAGGAATTAAGGAACCAGGAGCAGGATTTGGTGGGTTGGATAAGGAGAGGGAGGTTGAGATGGTTTGGGACAAATTGTGAGAATGGAGGAATCTAGAGTCCCTAAGAAATTGCTAGATGGGTACCCGGGAGGGGCAAGAAAGAAAGAAAGACCGTGGAAAAGGTGGCTAGATGACGCCGAAGAGGATATTAGAAGCTGGGCTTAAGAAGATGGAGACAAGTCGATTTGGTGAGGGAAGAATGGGAGAGAGTGGTTGAGGAGACCAAGGCCCTTCGAGTATCGTACTGCCACGAAAGAAGAACAAGAAAAAAGAGAATTTAATAAATTATTTTCGGTAATTCCATTTTTATCTAGTCAAATTGAAATATATTTTAACAGCAGTTTCTTTTTTGATCTCACGGCAAAATACTTAATATAAGCTTGTAGTATATCTTGTATTTTGTCTAGCAAATGAGTTGGTACTGTTTAATACGAAGTATCCATACCATAAAGATATCAATGAATTCACTCGAAAAAATAAAAGAATGAGAGGTCTATAATAAATTATATTATAGGGGATGCAGAAGTTTATTGCAGAAGGTAAGGGAGGCAAGGGTGACGCTGGTTTCTTAATTCAAAACATTCTGCATTATAAAACCATGAATAAGAGGACTGCCTTTTACCAAGTACTAACGCCAAATTGAAATGAGGAATCACCAACAAAAATGGACAGGTGACAATAAACAAGAATGGTATATTAAAGATAAAACCTGGCAAAACTTAATATATGTATCATATATTATAAATAAAAAAGAAAGTTCCAAAATAATTGTAAGTATGGAGATCTTTAGAGGAAACAAAAAAAATGGCTCACCAAAAAACTATTCAGAAATTGTTTGGTAATGTGGTGAGACACAGAATGTGTCCTACTAGTTGAAATTGGAGAAGTGTATTGTTGAACAATTTGATAACCTTGTTCCCTGAGCTCTAACTAAATTGGTCTCCATTCTTCAACATTCCAATGCCAAACTCGATTTAAAAAGTGTGACAGATCGCTTTAACAGCATTGTTACAATATCGCTAATTACAAGCTGAGTTGCAAGTTTCCGATATCTTATTTTCAATTCCAATAAATATAATAATTATTTCTTCTGATTCTATAAAAGGAATTTTTTTGAAATAATTTGTTTTGAAATTGTACAGTTTACATATACATAAACATATAAGACACCTTAGATCTTCGGGATGAGATCGCATCAATGATTTTGTTGTAAACCAACACTTCGTCCAAATTGCAATAGGCTTCTTCAGGGTAGTGTCGCCTCTAAAGTTTAAACTACACTGAAACAGTGCTGAAATGTCGGTTTAGAACAAACCTCTGACGCGGCCTGAATCCGAAGGACTAAGTGTTTCACTTGACAATGGCCGCAGAAGCCTGAAAGATTATATAAACTAATCACTATCGGGGAAAAAGATATGATTTCTATTCCTAATTTATAAACCATAAATAAATTATATGGAGCTCAAAACATGGATTACTCCGTGCACTCAGTTCGTAAAAGCAGCATTTAATGTAATTATATCGTTAAACTAATCTAATCTAGAAACTCGGGGCTTCCAATTAGGTTCAGACTTATACCAAAGCTGGGCCTATTGTCCACCCTGTTAAACGTCTCACATCACCTTGTATCATTAAAAAAAAAAACCCAGAGCTGAGGCGAATGAAATTTTTGATCCCACATTCGGCTACAAAATGTGGGCGACAAATTAATTACATCCATTATTAAAGGAAAAATTAAAATTCACAAAGAGTTGTCCAATTGTATTTAACTTTGATTCAAAAGTCTAATGTTTGCACATTTGTAAACATAAACAAAACAATGTTTAGCATCATTAAACAACATATTATGTGAGTTTAAAAATGTTGTGGCAAAAGTTATCTCGACATCCATTTCTCTGGTTTCCCAGATTATAGTCAAATGTTCACATACACACACAAACAAATACGTACACACTGCTATCTATATCAAAAAATATTTAAGTTTGTTTTTGTTACTTTACACTTTAGTGCATGAAGATTGTACTCACACCCATACATGCAAATTCACACACACACTTTTACTTTCTCTTACTCCTAGTAAGAGGAAGTATTGTAATCGTGTCAAATTTTCGATATCGATTTTTCACCGGAAATATCCGTTTTGAGGTCCTCTGAGTCCAAAAAAGTGGTTTTTAGCAAATGGTCTGTGTGTGTGTCTGTGTGTATTATGTACAGCAAGCTCAAACAACGAAAAATCGTTGAAGAAAGTCAAACTTGATATTAGTTTAGGCATCACCATGGGATCTGACGGTGCGTATGTGTCAATATTCCTCAACCGGAAGTACCACTTTACTAGTTGTTTTTTTACGTTTTGCAATTTTCTCAAAAATGGCTCCGAAGATTTTCTTTAAACTTGTATATCAACTACACATACAAAGAGCTACAACTTTTATTTGAAACATTTCTCCAGGAAAATTCATTTAAGGGCACTTCTGGGGGAGGGGTGGGGTTAGGTTTTCATCTTAACTGCTGTTTCAGTATATTAGACAATTCTGTCATCTAAATAATGTTAATTAGAATTAAATATGTTGTTGAAATTCCGAGTTTGAAAAAAAATAGATAACCGGAAGTGCGTTTTTACTGAAATATAATTTTCAGTTTTCTGGTATTTTCTCGAAAATGGCTCCAACGATTTTCTTTAAACCAGCGTTGTTAACTATACATATAAAGAGCTACAACTTTTATTTGAAACTTTTCCCCTGATAAATTCATTTAAGGGGACTTTTGGGGGAGGGGGGTTATGTTTTTCTTTAAAATGCTATCACAGTTGATTATACAATTCTGTCATCCAAATTGAAATAACTAGAAATTAATATATGACCCAAATTCCGAGTTTCAAGGAAATTAGTAAACCGGACAGTTTTACTGGACAGTGTTTTCACTTTTCGACGAATTTCATTAAATTTGGTACACTAACTATAAAATTTGTCAATTATAATTTTGAGTACTGGAGTAAGAGAAAGTTGTGTGAGTGTTTCACACCAGATTTTTTTTACTATTAGTGAGTAGTTTATAGCTGTGTGCAATTAACATTTTTTCTAGTTGAAAGAAAGAAAATTTGTTGGAGTATTTTCTGGAATAATAAAAAAAAAAAAAAAAAAAAAAAAAAAACCTCAGAACCCTTATACTGAAAATTTGCTTAATTGTGGTTAACTGACTTTCTCTATATTTAATTTAATATACGTTAATTTTAAATAGGCGACATCATGATTTACAGCAAAGTGGCCATGTAAAGGAAACTGTTCCTATTACTACATTTCCCAATTCATCAAAAATAGATTTTCCTAGACAAATAGTTAAAAAATGAAAGGCATTTTATGTGTATAGGTAGTATGCGAAGTTTTAAGAAAATCGTTTTAACCTCCTTTCAACAAAGGGAAAACTAAAATAAAGTAAATCGCCTGTTGGACGATTTTAACCAAGAAATAAATAAGTGGTGGTATTTAAACGGAATGTCTCATTTAAACGGAATATACATTAGCTAAAAAAACTTTCTTTGTATGTAGGGAACCTCAAAACATGTATATCCAGAGAAAACTCTATTTTGAAACTTAGATAAGATAGCCAAAAATGTCTGCTATAATAAATAATATTTTTTTATTTTGTTGAAATTTACAACTATAACCATAGTATGCAACAAGTAATATGGTAATAGCTAATACAGTAATATGATCTTCAGATTGGAGAAGCCACCCCAGTGATGACACTCCGTTATCATGGATCATTATTACGCTGTGTCATGACAATAGTAGATCGCGAGACCATCTCCTCTTCAATCTCCTTAGGGGATTGCCTAGTATTGTAGGACAACAGAGTTGTTCTATAAGAGAATTGGAATGAGCTGCTGTAGAGAAATGAAATTTGAGGAAACGTGATTTCCCTAAATCGTTGACAAAAGGAATGTTCACAGGTCATTGTGGCTAGTGAAGTTCGATATAAAAAAATGGAGCATTAAGGATTTTCCGAAGAATTATTGACTGCAAGGATTGGATGCGTTGGGAGTTGGAACGTTTAGTCGATCCTCACATACTTCAATACCGTATGACCAAATTGGTCTTAGTAACAGCCGATATAAAAGTCTTTTGTTATTTAAGTTTAGTTTTGATCGTCTGTCGATGAGCCTGCGAGAAGTTTATAGCGTCGGTTAGCTTCTTGTGTTTTCAGTTTGGTGTGGATTCCATGTTAATCATCTGTCCAGGTATAGTCCAAGGTAATAACAATAATATAAAGTGAAAACTTGAATCTATAAAAAAAAAAAAAAAATTATAAATCAAAGAAAGACATTAACAATATTAGATTACTTAGTAAAATAAAATTTCTTCAAGAGAAAAATAGTGCAAGAAAATGAAAAGAGACGCAAGTCGGCATGGATATGTGGACAAAGAAAACAAAGGTTCGTGGAAAGAAACGAAGAAAATGTCGGCGTTTTTGATGGTATATCAGGTGTCAGGGCATTTCAATCACGTTTTGGACAGAAAAAAAAAGGTTAAACTATGATGAATAGTTACCACATAGTGAATGGATCCGCTAATAATAATAAAAAAACTATTAAAAAATAGGAAATTATATTCCTTCTGTTATTTGTTTTTTTAGAAAAATTACACGATTAAATAGAAAGAATATAAATTACATATCTCATAATATTTCCCACTGGATAATCAGAATCTGCCGAATCACTATACACACAACTCACCATTATTATATTTCTTGACCTAAATATTCCCCTGGGAATCTTGATATTATTATTGTGGTGTACTTCATAAAGGTACCGGTTTTCAACACACAGTGTCCGTTACATTTCCGGTAAAACATCTACGCCCAATAAAGCTTTTTATATGATAATCCACCCTTGATGATATATATTTTTTTTTTTTTTTTAAGATTTTTACGGAAGGAATTCCGGTCTAAACATTATCTTTAGCTCCTCTTCTTCACATTAGCTCTTCCACCTGCCAAAGAATACCTGTCAAAATGAAGAAGGTACTCTGAAAGTTTTTCACAAAAGGACAAGTAAAGAGACAATATGAGAGGTTCCTTTTATTTTCTCTTCCTTTTTTTTTTTAATATACATCTGAAGATGGTTTATCTATCTATCTTATGTTCACATAAGAAAGAACTTACACTTGGTATATATATAAATATATATGTATATGTGACCAGATTCAGTTCTATGGGAAGATTTCCGTGTTCTATTTATTTGCCTTTCTGTTTTATGCACACCTTTTTACAAGGTAATGTCAAGGACAAAAAAAAAAAAAAAATGGTTATCCATTGCGAAAATAAATTTCTACCTGAATTTTCTCAAGGGCTCTTATTACTATTTGGATTTGTTTTCCTCCCCATCTAAGATTAATTTTATGAAAGGGTTATGTTTTTTACCCCGGATATTATTATTTTACGTTATAGTTTGATACTTCCGCTTTATACCATAAAATGTCCAACATCTATAGATAATTAATATACAAAATAGTGTTTTATTCTTTCACATCAACTCAACTGAGAGGAATTTAGTCTCTTCGAATCACCAAATAGCTCTATTTTTTATGTTCTCTTAATTCTCTTAAGTGGAATTCCTAAACAAAATTATTCTAATATAACTTAAAAAATATTTTAAGTTATATTATAATAATTCCGGTAAAATATACTGTTATCGGAGCACAGCAGATACCAGATGAGAACTTAAAACATCCGTGAAACATGATCTAATATCAGTTTATTTAATAAGTTTGTAAACTCATAAAATTACAGGAAACTAACAACAAAATATATAAACACTAAGAACACAATTTGAAAATCAAACAAATCTTAAATAATTTCTTCAGCATATATCGAACATACATGTTGTAAGAAATAAACACACAAGAGTCTTCCAATACGAGGCATAACAACATCTGTGCCCCAACATCGATCTTTTTCGTATCTCCACTTAATCAATTTTTTTAATCGATGTTTCTATTCGATCATTATTTCCTTTTATTTCATAATAATACAGACAGCTAATAACATAAAATGATTTTTATCGATGAAATTTTTTATTTCCATTTTTTTAAAAGTTGCAAAATACTTATAATTTTTTTGCGTTTATCATCGATAAAAAACATTTTATATAGAACATCATAAATTTTTGCAAGTTGCATTCTGAATCATTTTGTTTCTGTAATTCCACTTATTGGGGAGTGAAATTGTTCGCATCAGAGATTGTTCCACACGTGCCCCTTGGATATACAACTAAATGAACAACATCCGTGGCCAGCGCAGCGTTAAATTTTATACTGGGCCGCAAGAAGCAGAACGGCTCGATAGCCGAAGTCAGACGTAGGAAAAAATATACATTTTCATTAAGACGCAATTTTAAGACGCAGGTACATATTGGCGAACATGGCTGCCAAGAAATCAGATTAGCGAGGGTAGGTATGAGCTTAAAATTACATAGAGAAAACGAAGCTGTAAAAGAAATTGAAAACTGGATCCGAGTGGCATTTTGGGAAGAGAGATTTTGGTCGAGTAAAGAAGACAAAAATTGGTCTCAGAAAGGATATCTGGAAGCAATTCATTAGAAGGCCACAATATGTTTCATACGGTAGATGATGACACAAATAAGAAGAAAAACTCCAAGCGGAAACCACGTCAGTGATCTGGAAAAAACTGACTTTTTTGCCTATAATGCAAATAGATTTGCAAATAAATTTTGGTATAAAACTTGCAATCAACAGTGGTCTAATAGCAGAGTTTTGCAAGTCCAGGGCTAGGGAAGCCTTGAAAGATCATCTAACGAAGAAGAAGAAGAAGGCTAATCTTAATGGCAGAGAAGTGCAAACTGTATCGGACGTGAACTCAAAATAGATTCTTTTCAAATGCTGTTTATCAATATAGAAATCTTTTCTAGTTTCCGGTTTATCATAATTTTCTGATCTCTTGAAGATTAAACTATGCTAATTAAACTTCTCTTCTCTATTTTATTAAACCTTCAATAACACAAGACTATTTCATACAACTAACAAAATTCTTGGACTCTTATCAAATCTTGAAAATTACTTCTTAAATAGATTTAGTGAACCTAATTTTGTAGTTAAAAAAATCTACTGTTTTTTTACAGTTAGAAATTATGATTTATTTTTCCATAATTAATTAATGTATAAAATAAGGATAAATTGATAATATATAGCAACAAACCGGGAAAATAAAAGTGAATAAAAAAAGTTTACATCTCTTCCAGACTTATTGTAGCCTCTCAGGTCCACCAAATAAGGTAAAAAAGTTTGGAGACAGCTTACAAGTGTCATAAATTGTAGATCAGATAAAAATTCCGGACAGGATCAAAATTGAATGTTTAATATGTTTTATGTGTGAACCAAATGATTGCCTGAATACTTCCCATATAAATTTTATTAGTAGGGGAAAGAAGTTTAGTAAATAAATAAATAAATAAATAAACTGAAATAAATAAATAAATAAATACAAAAGTAAAAACAGTAATTAATTTATCATAATATTTTTTTTATTATAAAACTTCTCTAATGGAAGATGTCATTTATTTCTTTAAAGCAATAAAAACAACTAGTATTATATGAAATTAGGCCAATTATAACTTTCTTATCCAAAATAGAAATTGTTTAATTATATAAACAAGCAGTTAGTACGAGTATATATAACTTAGGCTGATAAGAACATCCAATAGGAAGATAGAAACATGAAAAAGACATCCCCCCCACTTCATATGAGTGCAATAAAATTTTTAAACGTTGGTAAACAAAAGTGATTTCACTAAATCTAAACCGATTTGAATGATGTAATTTTCAACTGATATGATTATAGTCCAATTTCATGAAGAGAGTAAAAAAAACATAACTATTACGATATTTCAATTTATTGTGCTTTCAACATGAAATCCCGTTGCGATTGTTTTTAGAAACAAAGTATGTCGGATCAAAAATAGTAAATGAATCGAACTCTTAATTTTACTTGAGGCACTGTTCCAGGAAAGTTGAGTTTTTGAGGTTGGTTCTATGGGAGAAGTAGAAACGTTTAAGGTTTCCTCTAAAATACCACTTCAATAAAATGTATGGTTTTTTTCCACCAACATAATATTAAGAACGTACTATAGCAGCATTGTTAGAATAGCAAATCTGAAGAAAACTGGATTACTGGAAATGCGACTGAACTTTTTCAAAAACGACTCTAACGATTTCCTTTTCACATATAAAAACCTATTACTTTTAATTTGAATCAATTTTCCAAAAAATAAAAAAAAAGATTTTGAATAGTTGTGAGGGATCTGTGACAGTTAATTTTAAATGTTATTTGGATTTGTTCAATGTTATTTGGAGCTGTATTCTGGATTACAACAACATAATCACTTCAACACAACAACTTAGGCACTTTCCCCCACCACCTATACATTAATTTTAGAGCGTATGAGTAAAGTTTTAACTTTAAAAAAAATTTGCGTATTTTATATATTAATTGTATTAATAGCAGTAAGGCGAAAGGTGTATGAGTGTTTCACAACATTATGTACTAACTGTTTTAAATTTCTTTATATTTTATTAGCAAGAGAAACTCTGTAGTAGAATTAAGTTTCACATAATGGAACCAACAGCCATCTACTTCGCCACACAAAGCTGGGCTCAATAGTTCCACCGGCAACCGTATCAAGGCGCCACCAGGGCGCTCGAAGCGCACATCAACTACGCATTACACCCTCTGTCACGCCCACAACACCTAGAAGCCTGTCTCTCACCTAGAAGCTATCACTAGCCGTGAGAGAAATCTTATATAAGCGATTTAAGTGAATCACGAAACAAACTTTGGCCAGCCATTAACTTGACTTTAAAGAGTACGAGTCAGTCACCAAATCAACTGTGAAGAGTATGGATGGTCACCAGATAATCTCTAAAAAGTCAACCAGAAAGTTATAATAACTTCGCCAGCACAGTAGACTAGGCAAGAGTCAGTCTGGTTACAAGTCAGTCTTCAAGTGACACTCACACAGTCAATTCAAATCATTCTACAATCATCATTATTCACCGCTCGCGGTCACTCTTTACTCACTTGCACTCGGCACACTCTTCTCTTCCTTGCTAAGTTTATTGCAAAATATAAATTGTAAATTTCATGCTAGTTCGTGTGTTCTTATTTACACCATCATTCCTCCCCCCATCACCATCACGTTATGCTATTATTATCACATACACCAGATTTTTTTTTAAATAAACTTATTATCTAATAGACTTTGAGATACCCTAATTTTGAAGTATTGTTTTTAAAGTTTTTTCTGGCTATTTGAGGAGCAGATTTTAAAAAGAAAAGTCTCAAGAAGTTTAATATCTATCATCCGAATCTGTTTTCGAAAAACATCAGTCAACCACTTCACTGGTATTTTTGTTTTGTTTTATGCCTACTTTATAGTAAGCCCACAAATATTAGTTCCCACAAATAATAGGCTGTGATATTTATAAAATTCTATTATCTTATCCTACTTATTACCACTTTTCTTCTTTTTTTTAAGATAAACATTCATCTGTTAAAGCTTTCATTAACTACTTTCATCGATTACAGCTACTGAAGTACTTAACATTAATGACTGCCATGTAAATACCATTAAAAATGGTTACTATACCGATAAATCTATTTATTCGGGTTAATTTGTTAATTTTATCCTTTCTTCTGTTGAGTTTATCATGTATAATTTGAATGGATAAACTAAAAAAGGTTAAATTTTGATGAAATAGCACTTTTGAAGATGTGGGTCGCAAGAAAAAAAAATGTTGAGATTTCTAACACTAAAGTAAATAAAGCTTAAGTAATTGTATGAGGTCATCACAATCACTAAATATTTGTCTGAGAGACGAATAAATATTTCACAAATAATTTTTATTTATATTATATAAATAAACTAAACATTCGTTTTATTAGGACTGCTCTTGAAATAGTTGAAATAGCTTTTATACACCAAACATAAAAAAAAGAAAAACTCTTCTCTTACACAATTATTACAATTATAAACAAATCTTCAAACTTGGAATTTTTACTTTCTCTTATTTACTTTCTCTTTTCACTTTTTTACTCTTTTTTTTAAAGCCTTAAAGCCTTTATTCTTTTTTATTCATTTGTTAAAGCCTTGTATCCAAATGGATTTTAAAATTAACTATCCATGCGAATTTAAAATAGTAATAGAATAAAAATAGTAAAATAGAAATTAGGTACGAGAGAAATATAAAGAGACAGACTGGCTGAGTAATAAGAAGGTAGTAGTAGACAGGATGAAGACTGGATCTACTGTTGCAGTAAACTGGTCGTTTCCTGAACTGTACTGCTATAGCTCTATTTATATGAAGCGAACTTCCCTTCCTAGTCTGGCCTAGGTGGGGAGTAAGTAACTTTTAATTCATTTAATGTGTGCTTCTCCGCTCTTCAGATCCTATGAATCTTTAGTACAATAATTGCATGAATCGAAGTTCTTATCATGGGTTGCAACTTTAATGTGTCGTGGATCATCATAAAGTACCAAACTAGCGCCTTTCAAGCAAATTTAATCTCCATTAACAATAAGCTTTAAAATTAGCATCGAAAAAAGGAACCTTAAGATTGATAAGACATATATATATACAAGGCAACCTGTAAGAAAACGTCGCCATTAAAATGGGGAAGGTTGCCATGTGAAAATTTTAAGTTAAAGTGATACAAAATTATATTATGTTTTCTTGTAAATGAATTCATTTAAAATTTTTATAACAACTGTTTCAATTATGTAATCCTATTTTACCTTAATATTATTAATATATATTAGCTATTTCATTCAAAAACCATAAAATTTATTTAATTGAAAAATCGCCGCGTCTATATTTTATCTTAAATCTTAAAGGATTAATAGTACAATTTTAGGCAACGATATCTATGGAATAAACTATTCACTTTATTCAATTGTTGTAGAAAGAAAAAAAATTATATCACCGGAAATACATTTTGAGGTTTCCCTGAGTCCAAAAATGTGGTTTTCAGAAATTAGTGTATGCCGTATATATATATATATATGTGTGTGGAGTTGCGTTCTAGTAGTGGAACAGTACTCATCTCATCTAGTGCTGTGTGAATTTTTTATGAAAATTAGGTGGTTAGATGTGGAATTCGAGTTTGAAATTTTGTAAATATTTTGAGTAAAGTAAGTGAATTAACAGTGTCAAGCTAGATAGTGGATATACCAGTGAGAGACCTAGACATCAATCTATCAGATTCAACCATACATCGCATCCTGTCATATCTCTACTCCCACCTTTTTAATACAATGGAGTTGATGAGGAGAGAAATTGGGTTTAATTAATTAGACGAGATATGAAGACACTGTTATAATATGGCTATAAGCTTACACAAACTGCACTGGACTGTAATGATTTTATAGAATAAAAGGTGGGAGTAGAGATATGACACGATGCGATGTATGGTTGAATCTGATAGATTGATGTCTAGGTCTCTCACTGGCTTATATACAGGTTCTCCCCACTCTAGCCTGCTTAAGTCAGAGAGTACCAGAGAGAGTCTGTTTTCTCTCGGTCGGGCTTGTGTTCTCTCTCATGCCGTTACAATATAAATACAGCGATAGCAGTACAGTTTAGGAGATTACTCCGCCAGTCTATCTCTTTATATTTCTTTCGCTACCTAATTTCTATTTTATTGTAAAGTCCTTTTGCAGTTTGTATGTTTATTTTATTATACAGTGTTCAGCATATCATCTAGTTAATTCCTCTAAAATCAATTCTCTCTCTTTCTCACAAACATTATACCGTCAACAAATTTCTAAAAAATTAACTGATAAGCTGTTTTCAATACACGAATGAAATTAAAAATAAGCACCTAAGGCTGTTACAATCCAAGACCTCTTTATTTTTGGAACTGAAAATGTTCAAATTTAAGTTCATTCTTTAAATAACAGAAATTAACAGAAAATAAATAAATAACAGAAAAAGTTTGCAAGGCCGAAATGAAATGATATTGTTTTCTTTTTCTGTTTTTTTGTAAAGAATAGAAAGATATCTTCACAATAATAATTTTAAAAAAATAAATATTAAATTGAAAATCTAAGAAATATATCTAATGGAATATAGAATATATAACTGAAGTTCAATAATGCAAAGAATATACAGAAATAAAATAATCTCTTCTTTAATCATTTAAGATCAGAGAAATTTTTATGAAAAGAAACAGCAATACTGTTGGCATTATATTTTATAAAATACAGTTATTATACTTACATCTAACCAATGATGATGATGAAAATAACATTGTACATACCTGAAACAAAAAAAATATTTGATAATCTCCTTGTGTAATGGAACAAATTCAATTTGGGCACATAATGAAAGTTACCAAGTACGATACTACGATAGTACTAGTTATTAGGTTCCGTGGGGATACTTAAAGTCGTAAAGACCGCCTGGAAATAGGTAATTTATTATTAGTCAAAAATATAATTTTTATCGAAAAGCAAAAGAGAGTCGTGTGAAACTATTAAACGACTTCCTCTTGATAAATGATTCAAACTGATAATTCTCTTACTAGATGTTTAATTGTCTTCAATGTTATATAATCATTGGGAGAATCTGTACTTAATAAAATCATTATTTTGCGAGAAAAGCATAATTACACTTCCTCCAAAAGTCCTTTAGATAAACTTTCTCGGAGAATAGCTGAGAAAACAAATAGGGATAGGACTCTATACTTATAGCTAGTAATTCAATTTTATTGAAATCTGTCGCTTTTTTTGTAGAGAAAATTGCAGAAAACTGAAAAAAGAAAAACCTGTTTAGTAAAAACGCACTTGCGATCAATCGATAAACAGTGTTGTTATATGATAAAAAACAGAGCAAAAATCAGGAGCAAGGTAGTTCGGGCTTATTCAACTTCTCCTACAACTTTTGACTAAGAGAGGCGTGACAGAGGCGGTAATGCGTAATTAACGTACGTTTGGAGTTCATTGATAGTGGCGTCTCGATGCGACTGCTAATAGAACTAACTATTGAGTGCAACTTTTGTGAGGCAAATTTTATGGTTATGGTTCCAACATCATCAAATAACATTAAATAAATCTGCAGCTTTTCGTTATCGGATTTTAGCGAAACCTTCTTGCCTGATCCCCAGGGCACCTGAATAGAAGCATCATGTATGTGAGCTCCCTGAGTTTTATTAAGGGTATGTCCACCACACTGGTGCAACTTTTCTTTCACGTAAGGCATGCGTCATAGCGCATGATGTGACGAACGAGAGGCATACGTTATTGCATACCTCATGGAAGTTGAATGGGTCTTTATTTTCATGACGCAACCACAGCGCACGTGAATCCACCTACTTGGATTTTCGTTCAACATTCTAAGCATCTTGTTGATCTCGCTACGTGTTGTGTGATTTTTTTTATAGGTTATATATTATATAATTAATTTTAAATATTATTTAATTATTATTTTAATAATAATTTTATTAGTAATTGATATTATTCTAGAGACACTTGATTTTATAGAAGATTATCATCTTCTAACAGTTTTGTGGGATATAAATTCAAAATTATGTGCCAACGAAAGTGCGAGTAGTGATGCTTGTTGTAGAGAACTCATATCATTATCCCTGGAAGTAACTTCTCTCCATGTGCCTTAAATAACTTTACCAGTGCTTTCATTCTCGTGATCAAAACTTCCCCAGGAGGTGATTACTGTCTTGCTGCATCCAGGAGAAAATTATGAAACAGAAGACGAGTTAACACTATATCAACCACAGTCCCAATAACTGTAATTTCTATAGGCTTACGAAAAGTTCTGAACGCTTCGCCATCAACCCAAAAGGTTTTCAACGATTCTCCTTGCTCTCGATTGAATTCTCTTTTTGGCGAGTCCTTATTAAATTCAGTTTCAAATGGTTTCACAGGATAAGCAGGGCTCGCTGCTTTTTTTTCTTTTTCGTGCACTTTTCAAAAACAGGTAACCTGCACAAATAGCTAATGCCGCTTCTGAATCCATCGATAAAATGCACATTGAACGGATGACGTGTGGACAAAAATTGAATGCCTCAAGAGGCATGCTCGAAAGGCATGCGCAACGCATGTTGAAATGGAAAGAGGAAGCGCAAGTTGAAAGGGAAAAGGAAGAGGAAAGCGTACAAGTGTGGACATACCCTAAGATA
Organism: Triatoma infestans; assembly: GCA_011037195.1. Classification (NCBI taxonomy): domain Eukaryota; kingdom Metazoa; phylum Arthropoda; class Insecta; order Hemiptera; family Reduviidae; genus Triatoma; species Triatoma infestans. The sequence continues at coordinate 19,954 of JAAEAF010003241.1, read as the reverse complement.
TTCTATTCCACACGCACCTATCACGAGAAGAAAGCTAAAAGATCGATAGCTAAAAGAAATTTTCTGCACTCACAAAACCATTTCATAATTCTTCGTCATACAGTAAAAGAAAAAAAAAAATTAGTTACTGTAATGGACATTTTCTACAAAGGAAAAAATTGTATAAATTAATCGCTTTCTACAACTTAATGAGGGACATAAAAGTCACAATAATAATAAGTGCGCAATATAATGAAGAAGAAGAAGAAGGCAAAAAATAACACACAACATTAAATAGATATAAATGTTAGTTAAAAAATACAAAACAGCATAAAGAATGCCCTAAAGGTAAAAAAAAGAAACATCAGCAAATCATAAATACATATACATACTACATATTATGAGATATTCAACTGGTGGTAATCATCTGTAGGTGGATAAATATTATTCATTTCAAACATAATTTATCACAGAAATATAATACATAATATATTGTTTAGAAATATATAATTTAGTTTATTGTTAAATAATTATATTTTACTAAATTGCCATTCATCAAATATTAAGAATTCACTTAATTTTATATTCTGTTCCTTTTATTTTTCCAGTAAATTACGTACAATATAGAATTTGAGGGCAGCCTATTTATGAGAATAGGTACATGCGTAACCTCTCTGCAAGATGAAAATTATAATAACCAATATATGCATTAAACAATTATTGTTTTATACTTATTACATTTTTATAAAAAATGTTTTCTAAATTTTAAAAGTAATATTTTAGATTTTAAACTTGATTTTACCATGTCATTAAATACATATTTATAAATGTAAATGACTATATCTTTTTATTATGCTTATAAAAAAAATCACATCTGTTGTTTCGACAAAATAGGTATAATCAAGGATAATTCAATGATTTTATTATTATTTTTTTTTTACTATGCCTATGTCCATGGCATTGTCAGCCATTCGACTTCTCGCTGCCAAATATAATTCAGATCGTCTTCTATCTAAGTCCATAATGTGCTTTCTGGTGTCGTCTGAATTGGACATGAATCAAGTTGATTTCCGTTTGTATTACCTGTTCCGCATAGCACACACGTTGGATCTGTAGTTAGTCCTATGCGGCAGAGAGGTGATCATGGTCCGGTCATTAGCCTGAAACAGGCCACTCCGTTTTTCCTCAGGCAGGTCGCTGGGAATTCTTCCATCTATTTGAATCAGCGCTGTAGGCCAGCTGTAGGTTGTCTTGACTGGCTACCCATCTTGTCCCAGTCAATCAATTTAATAATGAGAGTCGACTAATAATTCCTTTCTCAACCAGCGTTTGAGATATGTTCTCCCCAAGCAAGTTTATTAAAGACTGAATGTCGTACTTCCGCTAGCCCTTAATATACAATTTACTAAAAATTTCTCCTTCCAGATCCACTAAGGGTTGAAGTAGGCGGTTCTCTGACCTCCCTAGCTTGTGGTAAAAAATGCGTTACATCTCATGTGGCGGTTGACATAGCGGTTGGTATGTGTCTTTTTTTTTTTTTGTTGTTGCAAGCAAGATATGATAGTCATTGTCAGCCGGAGCCTTCTCAGTGCACTGCAGGCCTCTCCGGTCAGTGTTCTCATCAAAACTGTAGAGGCTTCAAGGAAGAAAAAAAATCTAAGGGTAAGCTGGACTCGAACCCGGACATTCGTATGGGAGTTCAGTACGCTAACCACTTGGCTATTCCCTATCCTACTGTTGGAATTGCAAATTTGAAGAAAATCGTTTACTAAGAATTGCGACTTTATAGCGAAAGTGTATTTTCCTTGAAAACAGCAATTATAATTTTTTTTTTTAAATTTAAATGCTAACCCCGCAGATATAAACATATCTGAAAATAATTTTTTTATGGAATTCTTGATCTTAGATTTCAAAAGTCATTATATTTGTTCAATTTTTATTGGAGCAATCTTCTGGACTATAAATATAATCATTTCAAGTAATTACTGCCATGAGCGCAAGCGATCGCGCATATTAAGTTGACTGAGTAAAAATTCAAAGTAATGTAAAATCTATCAATTTTATATTAGAAATGATGGAAATAGCAATAATTAGAAAGGTGACCGAGTATTTCACAGCTGAAAATTATAAGTCTTCCCACAGCATCAGAAAACACAACATCAAAAATTCATTTAATTTATTCCAACTTCTTCTTTTATAAATAGGCTTCCATCTAGAGTTTATTTTAACATAGAGAAATGAATTAATTATAGTTTCCATAGAGTTGTAAATGATATGTGTGATTCAATATATTTCATTGGCCCACATTTCTGGGTTATGGAGACAATTTCAAGACAATCCCCTCAATTAGTTACGATCTGTAACACACACACACACACACACACACACACACACACACACACACACACACACACATAGTGGAGAGACCCAATTCTCATCTATCTAGTTTAAATTAATTAATAATAAAAAAAGTTCTGCTTTCATTTCAACTTATAACATTATTACTCCTTAGACTACTAATAAAATATGTTTAATAGCGTGATTATACTAGTTTATTACAATGTAAATGTAATTATAATTATTGTTATTATTATTATTATTGTTATAATACTAGCCAGGAACAATGTGGGAGAAATTTCATTAAAAAGAAATGTTATTGTTTTATTAAATATACAAACATTGTAAAGTTTAATATTCAAAATATTTATTTTCTTTGTATGCTTCAATTTAAGTCAACATAGCATTGTACTTGATAATACTACAAAGTTCAGTTAAAATAACAACAAGGCACATCCAAATATTTACTTAAATATTGTTATATTTTTAAAATTATTGTAATTTATTCCAGATTAAGTTCGATAAATACTATTATCAGTTTGAATTTTTGAATGCTGAGATAGGACAATTTGAAAAGTACAGTTAGTTATAGAGTTCAGCACTGCCATATTTTATACTGGGTCTTACTTATAAAGCGTTTACAAGGCGTCACGATAGATAATACGTTAGGAAGCATGGACCATCTAGCTTTGCACATGTTATAAGAATTCGAATTAGCCTTAAATTTTATTTGGTCTGTTAATATGAATAATATGATTTATGATAAAGTACGTTTGATAACTATCTCCGTTCACGACATCTGATCGATAATTCACCTAGCTATAAGTGTAATTTTTATCATTATTACTATAGGAAAAAATATTTCGATTATGTCAAATTTTCCGAATTGAATTTTGCCCCCAGAAATAATGTTATGAGGGCCCCTGAGTGTAGAAAAACAAAAGGTTAGCGAGTGCGTTCGTGTATGTGTTTAACACTATTTCTTTAAAATTAAAAATAACACAAGCTCAATTCTTGATATTCCATTGTTGGTACGACTATATAATGGATTTGAGAAGAAGAGAAATTGGGTTAGATAGATAAATGAACTAGAACTAAAGCTGGATACTGTATAATGAGGAAAGTAAGACAAACAGCCTGGACATTACACTAAATTATATAAAATGGTAGTGAGAGGTATGGTAAGAAAGGTTGTTGACGCGTTGTGAATGCTGTATGAACTGTGTTGTAAAACTGTCGGTAGACTCCTGTAGCTGTATTTAAACAGTTTCTCCCACACTAGTCTGGCCTAAGCTAGAGAGTGATCTTATTACAACTACTAAAGAATAAATGTTCGTAATAAACAAAAATATGGCAATTTATCTAAGAAAATAACTAACTATTGCTATATAGATCAGTTATTGACAACCTACCGCCCACGTAAACATTTTACGCGACCCACTTATAGTTCGCCCTAAAGTTTAAAGGTTTTTTTTTTTAACTGAATTTATTATTAATATTAGATAATAAATTATGAAATAATACTAGCTGAATTGATGCACGGAGTCACCTTGATGAGAAATGATCCTAATTATTATGACCTAGGAAAATGAGCTGGTTAATTAACTTTCAGTCAAATGAGATTATTAGTTATCAATCGATATTTGTTTATATTAAAACTTAATACACTATTTAATGGTATCTACATGTTCTATTTAGTACTGAAATAAATTATGTAGAAATTGTATTATATCTTGTTATAACAAATTAAATGAAAAACATAAGCAATAAAATTTCTTGCAATGAATTTAATAAAATCAATTAATTTTATAAGATTCGAAATCTTGTTTTTTCGTAAAAACGTTTCAAATTTTGATTCTTTATGCAAAGAAAAACTTTAAGGAAATACTACTCAATTTTCTTTTTAATTTCAATTATATTTTACATTATATTTATTATATATAAAACAAAAAAAATTGACGAATTTATGATTATAATTGAACATTTAAAAAATAAGAAAAAAATCTCGTGTGATATAACTCACACGACTTTCTCTTATTGGAAAATGGCAAATTTTCTTCACACTTACAATTCTAGTGTTCAAAACCGCCGGCATTTTTATGAGGGAAAATCACCAATAACGGAAAAACCTATTCAGTAAAGTCGCACTTCCGGTCAACCGATTTTCTTCAAACTGGGAATTTTGGCAACTTATATAATTCTAATTAATATTATTTAGTTGACAGAATTGTGTAATAAACTGAAATATCACTTTAGAGAGAACCATAAACCCACCACTCCCCCAAAAGTGCCCTTAAATGAATTTTCCCGGAGAAATGTTTCAAATAAAAGTTCTAATTCTTTGTATGTGTAGCTGATATAATACTAAGTTTAAAGGAAATCGATGGGGCCGGTTTTTGAGAAAAATACGATAAATTTTAAATCCATTCAATGAAGTGCCATTTCCGATTGATGGATTTGGTCCAAAATCTTCGAGTATGATGCGGTGATAGTAAGTCACCTACGGAATACGTTTTTGATATATTCCTTATCCATAAACCATTTTCTATAAATCTCTATTTTGGACTGTGGGGACCCTCAAAACGTGTATTTCCGTTGAAAACCTAATTTCGAAAATCTGGCACGATCGCAATACTTCCTCTTATTAAGAAAAAGTAAGAAAAACTATATATTAGTAAGAAAAAGTAAAAAAAGGTACGAAATAAATAAAAATAAAAAATCTCGAATTTCTTACTTTTTTGAACAAGTTGTTTTGTTTGTATATACAATTAAATTCTTTCCTTTGAATGGTTTTTTATTTTTTCTATACAAATATTTTTCTAAACCCCCCTCCCCCTCACCACCTAACTGCATTAAATTTATATTTTTCTTTTGAGGAAATTGATCCACGAACTACATTGCGTTCGTTCCCTTTTGTGCATTCCACTTGCTTGATTTGTCAAATTTGACCCAGAGAAAAATTAAAAAAGTTGCCAATTAAAGAGTAAAATAGATGGTATTGTAATTATTGATTAACATACTCTTATTGGTGCAAGAAAAAAAAAAAATTATTCCGTTCAATGTTTTAATAAAAACAAATTATTAAGAAAAAAAGAAAAAGAAAATTTAAAATATCATTGAATGATATGATGAAGATTTATGAGTTATAATCGGACAATAAAGAGTATATAGATAGATATTACTTTACCATGTGTAGTTAGACTCATATACTATTTCTTCATTGTTAAAAGTAATATTTGATACTCAGTTAATATACAATTTAGTAACAATAAATAATAAATGTTTCTAATTCAATATTATTCATATTTCAGCAATTACCACTTTAATAGCCAATACTTTATCTGCATCAATTTCACTATCATTTAAGGGAATTTATTGTGAGTAATAAAATATTAACTGAATAAATTTTTAATGGTAATAGAGGTTGTTCAATGGACCAGAATTCTGAAAATTTAATATTCATCAAAATGTTGAAAGATATTTCGTGAATGTTGGTAAGAAATGAGTTGAAAACATCACAGACTTAATTTTAAGTAAAATAAATCTTAAGAAGGATTAATAGAGAATTAACTAAGTCATTAATAAATATTAAATAAAGAAGACGAAGGCTGGGCCAAACATCTAGAAGAAAAGACCCTTCTACTACTATTCTTTCCACAATATATACTTCAACACTAAATGCCCGTATATGTGACCTCGAACCCTCCTAATAATGTAATTGTTCGACAACTAGCATCATTTAATGGCCATATAAAACTTCTGGCAACACTTGAGAAATTATACTAAGTTATAATCGATCTTTGTTTAATTTACTGGCTTCATATTTTACTAAACACTGGTTTCATTTTAGTTTTCTGGTAAAGAAATATGCATTTATAAAATTTATTTTAAAGGTTAAATAGATGGTTTTTTGTTTTTTTTATTTCTCTTACAGCTGTAAGAAGAAGAAATATCCAATAATGTCAAATTTTCGAAATTTGAGTTGTTACTAAAACTATAAATGTTAAGGTCTCCCGAGTACAAAAAAAAAAGAAGGTTTTAGGGATTTGTGTGTACGTGTGGTGTTTACAAAATATCTCGAAATTTGGAAAATCATAAGGAAGTTCTGACGTAACATTCCGTATACATATATATCATAAGAGATCGGACACGTAAGTCCCGGACAAAATATGTCGACCCGAACAGTATAAATATGTCAACAATTTTAGTGAAAAGTTTATTGGTTTTTTCCGATATTCATAAACGATCCCAAGTATTTAGAGCTTAGCTTTAGTCGGAATCGGAAAGCGAGATACTGGCTTTGAGTCCGACAGTGTTACCCTTTATATTTCTCTTCCTAGAAGCCTCTACAGCTCACTATCCGGTGATGAGAACTCAACTGAGAAGCCTCCAGATGCCAATGACCTCAAAAAAGTTGACATGCCTTAATTAAACAAAAACAAAACAAAAAATCTGGTGTGAAACACTCACACAACGTTCTCTTACTTCAAAATTATAATTAACAAATGCTATAGTTTGTGTACCAAATATAACGAAATTCGTCGAAAACTGAAAAAACTGTTCAGTAAAAGCGCACTTCCGGTTTACTAAATTTCTTAAAACTCGGAGTTTTAGCCATCTATTTATTTCTAATTAATTTTGTTTGGATGATAGAATTGTATAATCAACTATGATACCACTTTAGAGGAAGCTGTAACCCCACAAAAGTGCCCTTAACTGAATTTTTCCAGAGAAATGTTTTAAATAAAAGTTGTAGCTCTTTGTATGTGTAGTTGATATGAGAAGTTTAAAGAAAATCGTCGGAGCCGTTTTTGAGAAAATCGCAAAAACGTAAAAAAAAAAAACTGGAAATGTGGTACTTCCGGTTGAGGAATTTTGACCGTCAGATCCTATGGTGATACCTAAACGTAATATAAAGTTTCAACTTTCTACGGTTTTTCGTTTTTGAGCTATGCTGTTCACATAGCCACACAGACCATTAGCTAATAACCACTTTTATGGACTCAGGGGACCTCAAAACGGATATTTCCGGTGAAAACTCGATATCGAAAACTTGACACGATTACAATACTTCCTCTTACTAGGAGTAAGAGAAAGTAAAAAGAAACAAGAGATAAGACAATATTGGATAAATAAATAAGAAAATCGGAAGTATTAAAGTGGCATTAAGATAGAATGATGGACGATTGCAAAATTTGCATTTCCGATTAAGTCTTCAAAATTGTCTTCAAAGTTTAGAATGCTAGCAATGCTTTTAACTTAATAAACAATATTAAATAACTTAATAAATAATATTTAATTTACAAAACCATACATTATATAGAGGAATACTAAACATTACTGCTCTCCCAGAATCCCCCCCCCCCGCCGCCAAATCAATGTTCCTGGAAAAATATTTAAAATTAAAGTGAAGGTCACTTATGTGTGTAGTTAGTATACGAAGTTTAAAGAAAAACTTTGGAACCATTTTCGAGAAAATCTCGAAAACAAAAAAAAAATATCACTAAAATGACGATATACAAAAGATGTCAAAAGCTGAGAGTTATTAAAATGTAGCTTTCTAATTTGAACCTTAACCATGATGCGAACAACTGAATACGAGATTGTACCACTTCATAAAACGATACAATTTAATCCTTGACTTCAAAGAATTTAATATTATTTAACCCCCTCTATAGACTACATTACACATCTTTTAGGTCGTAGTGGTTTTTGCTTCATAGTCATTCTCTCTCTCTCTCTCTCTCTCTACGTCAAGACACATCTCCATATGAACTAAATTATACCATTAAGTAATTAGGCCACACTGATTAGCAAATGATAGGGGGCCTTAGCAAGTTGGAAAATTGCATTAAGTGTTCAACGTTTGTGTCAGCATAGAGGAAGATAATACACAATCTAACTTTCCTCTAATTACGTTAGTTCGGCTCTAAGGACAAATAATGAAATAAATGATAATAAAAGCACTTCAAAGAGTAAAAAAGAGCTAGTAATTAATACGAGATAGGCCAACATTGATTCAGTGAATAATATGTTTCTCTTCAGCATTGGTTGCGTGTACTAATTAATGAATGGGACATGAGTGAGTAAGAAATTAGTCCAGTGAGTTTTCTATAATACTCGTAATATGTTTCTGTGAATCATTTAACAAAATGCTATATTGCATGTTTAAAGGCTTTAAACCCACAAGAAATATAAATTATCACAAGAAAAATCATCCCTTCTTTGTCATATTGTAAATAAGAAAAAAAAAAGAAAAGGAAATTAAAAAACAAAATGACGAATCATTTCCAAAGCAATAAAAGTTTCTGTCAAGTCCACGTATTAGCTCTGAAAAGTTTGTAAAAATCGCCATTTCCACAAAACTTCACTATTCTAAGTATATACTTAGAGAAATCTATAAAGTGAACAATTTTGTACAAAAAGCCGAAAAATTTGAATACGAGCGTTACTCATATAGAATGAATTTTTTTGTTTGTTTGAACTGTAATCAACTTATATAAGTTAAATGGGGGGGCACATTCTTTTTTTGCACATGTAATATTCTGGACTCCCGCCCAAAACATATTGATGAAAACAGGACAGACATAAGGATTTGTGTGGGTCATTTTGTTGTGAATGTAAATTATAATAATATCATCCAAAAAAAACATGTCATTACAATATCTATATAATAGACTGAGGTTTATGCTATTCTTTGTTGTGTTTTGGATGAGAGGGTACGTAACACTAACTTAAAAGGTGTTTGTATCTGCTCGGACAGCCAGGCTACGTTCATTGAAGGCGCTGAGTTCATGTGTCTTCACTTCCACGTTGATGTTAGAATGTTCTAAAAGACTGGAAGAGCTTTCTTCTCTGAAGTATGTGCTTCTTAGTCTGGATGCCAGGTCCCATGGGAATTTTTGGAAATGAGCAGGTGGATAGGTTTGCCAAATTAGGCGCCTCTCTTCCTTTCATTGGTCCCGAACCTGCTGTTGGCGTGTCTTCTGGCACATGTCTGTCAGGCTTCCAGACATGGACAGCTTCACAGCTTTCATCCTTATGGATGAGCTCAGTTGGTTTTCGGAGTTTAAAATGCTCATCGGGGGTCCGGACAAGGCCATTAGTGAGACGTTGCTGTGTTTTTCACGGAGCGCTCTCTGGGACTCATGCCGGATTCATTTTGTAGAGTCTGTGAGATAGAGGAGGAAATACCCATCCATCTTATGAATGATTGCCTGGTTGTGAGGAAATTAGGTTCAGGACCTTCGGTCAGAATAGGATGTCTGTGAGAGCTTAGGCTATTTCCGCTTAAGGTTTATTGTCCGATTTATTCGGACTGCGGTGAATCTTAGATGGATTAGATCCGCGTCTGGATTTTGATTTTAGACCCGGTTTGTTGTTGTTTTTCTCGGTGTAGCTATATGTGCCCAGTGAGGCTTTGGCTAGCGTAGGGTTCCCTCCCCACAGATAAATAATAATAACAATCTTATTCGTAGAAATTTATTCAAAAAGTGGTATTGGGAAATTTTTTCAGTAGACACATCATTTATTTGATGCCACTTCTGGAAACTAGGCATAAAATATCGGTTGCTTCATACGCATATACTGTTCAGGCATCTGGTAAAGAAATTGAATAAAGTGAGCATGAGAAAACACCTAATATAAATTTCTCCAGAAAAATGATTCAAATAAAAGTGCTAGGCATTTAAGTTTAATAAAAATCGATAAAGTGGTTTTCGAAAAAATTACAAGAAAGTGCAAAAACCAGTAAGTATCATTTCTTGTTGATTAGCTTTTGGCCGAAAAACCTTTGTCTAAGATGCTGTAAAGGTATCTATCTAAACGGGTACCAAGTTTGAAGTTTTCTGCAATTTTTCGTTTTTGAAATATTTAGTTCACAGACACACAGACAAATGCTGTTCAATCCAAATCCTAAAAGTAATTAGTTCACATTCTGAGACTACAAAAGTCTTTGCAGAAATCTGACACGAAAGCGATACCAAATTTTTTTTAATTCCGTATATTTTTTTTTTTAATTATTAGTAAGTGCATTTAGCAGTACCTAAGCAAATTTATTGTCACCTGAAGCCACAATTTATTCAGACTTTTGATCTATTAAAACTATATTGAATAGAATCTTTTAAAGCTTGTAATAAAAAATTCGAAAGAAACTATTTGTTTTTTTATTCTAAACAGATTTACAGTTGGTCCAGATTTTGTTGGCACGCTTCATCGCTCGGCTTGTTATAACTTATTATAAATTAAAACTAATATTTATCTGTAACATAATGTTACTAAACTAACTTTTCATTTTTCTATTTTACGTTTGATGCTAATATACAAAGACGGTAAACCGTGTGTTATTACAACTTCTAAGGAGATGACTTCTGTAAGGTTGTCTGTGACTTTTGACTCACTTTCTAAAGAGACATCCTTTCTTCTACAATTACATTATAACATAAATCAAACTATATTTAGTTTTATAAATGTATCATTTTTTGTTTACTTTTACCAATGATTTATTTCCTATGTTCTTTACTAATTACATTTTTTCTAAATTTAAAAATAAATAGTTGTTAATAAAAATAAAAAAATGGTTTATATTTCAGTTTTACGTTGATATGATTTTTTTTTTTAATTTAAGGCGAGTCAACATCTACAATATTTAAGGTCATTGGCGCCCGGAGCCTTGTCAGTGCACTGCCGGTGTTTGGACAATGTTCTCTCGTTCCTAACACTATCCATGTCCGGACAGTGAGCTGCAGAAGCTTCTAGGAAGAGAAAATGTAAGGGCAGCACAGCTGAAATTGTTTGTTTTGGCACCGAATTGAATTTTATCAGAAAAAATATATATAAATATTAATTTTTACGTAACTAAAAAAAAAATCTGTCAAGTGTAGTTATAGCATTGTTTAATATTGTAACACCACGAAACTGATTATCTATCTTAAAAATGTAAACGCTCGCGTAAGTCATTAAGCGAGGGCACGTACGGAAAAAAATGAACAAAATGAAGGAGACTTGCTTCCCCACAAAAAAGAAAATTTATTTAGACTAAACCTGTTTATGTGGGGATCATTGGAAAAACCTCCGAAGTGAAGCAGACAATAAGATTGCAAGAGTAATAGATATTGAAGTGAGTAAATAGTGAGTGATATCAAATAGTGAGTGAAGTAGAATTTTTACATATTCGAGTTAAGAGTATGACCGCATGAGCGCAGCAAGTTGTCAAAATTACTTTGTTCTATTTTTTCTCAATTTTCTAGATTTTTTCTGCCATCGTATTAATCAAAAATTGAATTGAAATAAGTATGTAAAAACGTTATCTCAAAATAGAAGGCTTTTCGTTTGGAGAGGTTATAGTTTCGGTATGTCAAAAATTTCATAAGTAAAACATATATAAATATTTCTCATAATGCGTAATTATTATTATTCGTGGCAATATAAAGAAATATTTATATAATTATGCCTATGAGGCAGCATTTCGCAAAACAAATAACTTTCACACACACTAGTGAGAGAAAGTAGTATGTAACTCACTTGTGTGTGAAAGTTGAACTTTCATCGCTAAATTCAGTGTAATAATCGTCACCTTATTCAGCGATTGCAGAAAACAATATTTTACGCATGTGCAAAATATTGTATTTTTTTTTGCAACTGCATTAAATTGGTTATGGAATATTCAGTAACTCATACTGATATGAGAAGTTGCAAATACTGAGAATGTACTCTAAATCAATCAAATATCTCATCTCCTTAGTATGCCTCATATAAATATGAATAAACGCCTTCTTGTTTTCGCGTTTTGCCGCTAGATGCCGGGTTAATTAGAGTTGAATGTTCTTACTTTTCGTCCTTAACTAATTGCTTTTTTTTTTACTTTTTGCCACTCCGTGGTTAAAGGTAAACTTCACTCACTACTTTTGATTAAATAATTGTCATATTATTTGCACGGTTACAGAAACAAAATATTTAAAGAGTACAATTTTTAATGAGTCAAAGTACGGGAAAATTTATTTAATTCTAAAAAAGTCAGAGTAAATAATATATTAAGCATGGTAAGTTTATAATGTTATGTTTTCTTTATAATTTTATCATTTTTGATCAATATTTTAACAATTTTCCTTATATACAGAATTGCTGACTATTTTAAGTTGATATCAGTTTTATTATGAATAATACGACTTAAATAGAATATCTATGGTTCTGATTACTTTCTCACCCACTGAATATCTCTCTAATGAGCAGGAGCATCAGTATCGCTGTGATCTCTCAGAATTATTCATATAGTATTTGTTATATAAATACCGATGAATTGCAGATTCGAAACTCTATTGGGATAACGATTATAAAAATTGTATATAACTTAAAAAAATTGTATAAAATATAAGATCTTCTAAATTTGTTGTGGTGGTTGGTTCCGCAGAACTGGAAAGCATCAGAGACATTTTCCGTGGTAGCCTACTTCATTTTGTGGTCATCGACCGGGTACGGGCGTTCGCCCATCTTCAGGATGCGTTTTTTAGACAGTGTGACAACACAGACTCGCACAAAGCAAAACTTAGTTTCACACTCATTTATTTATTGTTGTAACTTATTGGCAAATTTCAATTTTTTATCATTAAAAATAATGACTTCTAAGTATTGCAACATGCTGGATTGTTGTGTTGATTGAAACGATATACAAGAAAGTAGCTTGATTTATATTGTGATCAGCAGTACAGAAGAGTTTTCTCGTATTTTGGGTCAAAACATAATATTGTCTTAATAGTTTTTTTTTTTTTAATTTAGTTTTAAGGCAAACTTTATATCAGCTTTAAATAAAAAAAAAATTTTTTCGAATGGAAATGTAAACTTCTGACCAATAATAACTCAATTCTTTTGTGCAACTTCTACTTTGATTACTGTTTAGTTAGATGCCACAGCTTTTGAGTAATTTGTTATAATAGACTGAATAACTCACAGCTTTTTCCATTCAGCAGTTTTCAAATTTCAACCTTCTAACGACTTTAAAACAAAAAATTTAGTTAATAAATTCATTCATTCATAATTTGTATGAATACATATGTATTCATAAGCCGAAAGATACAACATGTTGAGGGAATTTCAGAGTTGAAATTTGTGATAGCGTACACATAAAATCAATAATTCCAAAGAGTGTTTCAATTGAAAATGAAAAACAACAGTATAAAATAACAATTTTTACAGAGGAATGTTCTTTCTTATACCTATCTGTACAGTATAGTCTATTGTTTTACAGATATTGTGAAATTAAACACGATCTAATAAAGCAGACAAGCAATGTAAGATTAATTCAGAAATATAAATTTACTAATTAGAGAATATACTAATTTAGAAACATGAACAAACAAAACAATTAGAAACTATTTTAGAAACTAATTAGAATTTAAAGAATGGAAATCTCACAAGGGTACAAGGGTCATTCAATAAATAACGAGAGAAATTGCTGTAGCACAGAAACGGTTTGTTTAATGAAGACCATAGCTTCAAGAGTTGGCATCATTGTACTTAGTTTTTCATCAGCTGTTCGAGAGTATTTGGTAAGCATAACCTCGCAGTTACCATGGCGAGTCCGCTCTAGCATTGCACCTCGGAAGAACAACGCTCTGTGATTAGATTTTTACTTGTAGAGGGTATCAAAAGTAGTGAAATCCACAAAACAATGTTGAAAGTGTACGGAAATAATTGTTGAACCGTTAGAACGTTTAAAAATGGACAGAACAGTGTAAAAATGGCCGTATAAGTGTCTGTAATGAGCAACGATATGGACGACCAGTTTATGTTGCAACTTGTTTCCTCGAATCTCGCATTAACGCGTTAGTTCAGGACACCAGGCGTATTATTGTTGAACTGATAGCTGTAGAAGTGCACGCGAGTGTTGGAACTGTTCATAACATTATTCAGAATAAGCTGCAGTTCAAGAAAACTTGTGCGAGACGGGTTCCAAGACAACTTACGGACGCCCAAAAAGAAACCAGATTTCAAATCAGTCAACAATTGAAAGAACGATGTTTCATTGAAAAAGAATTTTTCAGTAGAATTATAACATGTGATGAAACATGGATACACCATTTTGAGCCAGAGTCTAAGCGTCAAAGCCTTGAGTGAAGCATATGGGTTCTCCCACTCGAAAGAAATTCAGCCGTCTGCAAGTAAAGTCTTGCTTTCAGTATTCTGGGATTCGTAGGGGCCTATTTATTGTGACTATCTCGAAGATCGACGAACCATCAACAGCCAATATTACAGTGATATGCTAACAGACAAAGTAAGGCCTGCCATTCGAACGGAACGTCGTGGACTCTTGACTAAAGGCGTGATTTTGCTTCATGACAACCCGCGCCCACACACGGCACATTAATTCAAGAAACACTTCCAAAAGTGGGGTGAGAGATCCTTCCACATCCCTCCTAAAGTCCCGACCTCGCCTCATCGGACTTCCATTTGTTTGGACCCTTTAAAGAGGCTCTACGTGGGAAACATTCTCAATCCAATGAAGAAGTTAAAAATCAGGTGCAAAAGTGGCTTCGAGATCAACCCAAAGAATTTTATTCCAGAGGCATACACAAATTAGAAGAACGATGGGACAAGTGTATAAATGTTGCAGGGGACTATGTTGAAAAATAGCCAAAGTTTTGTATTGATTAAGTAAATCGTTTTTGAGCTAAAGCGATTTCTCTCGTTACTTATTGAATGAATCTCGTATGTAAGTATGATTATACAGATAACAAATTTTATATCTCAGCATATCTTGATGAATTTAAGAAGATAACGATTACAAGCATTTTATATATCTTAAAAAATGTTTTAAAATATGAGTTTTCTAGATTCATTGGTTTTTATTTATACAATTCTAGAAAATAAAATACTTAGGATCAAGTGTATCTTTATATCTGAAATAGTATCGCTCGAAAGATGGCTGCTCCTAAAACACAACAACGAAAAAAATGATTATTACTGACACCATAATTTGAATCTATATAAAAATAAGTGTCTGATTTTAGTTATGATCTGCAAAAGTTTGGAGAAAAACTGCCGATTATTTAAACAGAGAACTTCCTGCACGCAAGACACTTCCACTGCTAGTCGCCCTGAACTGCAGAAGAATCCATAATTGGTTCTTTTCTTTGATTATAGTCATGTAATTGGTAGACGTACAATTACGTGAATGATTTCTTTAAACAGTGTAAATATTTCTTTAAACTTTTCTGATTATATTTGTTAATTGAGTTACTATGAAATGGGTTGTATTGCTGAAGATGGACTGATGACTTGAACTAGATGATGTAAACTGCTAGACCATCATCTTCACAGGATATAATAGAAAGTTGGCATAGCCTTGTGCGACTTCCAAGATAGTTTGAAGCCAACAGATTGCTAGAGCTTCCTGGAGGAGTTTGGACGAACAAAGGGAATGAGAGAACTTAGGTGGGAAGTCATTTTCAGTTGGTGGTACAGCTACTATGTCCTCTCAGACATTACTCAACAAGACTAGGAATGGGACTCATACCATACATTCCCCTTCAAAACGTCGTCCCTTCTATCTCCAAAATCCAGCTATTACTTTTGGTGCATTTCCATTCTCTTGATTGCTCGTACTATATATTGATTACGTCCACCGGCACTCACTGGATTAGTTGCTTATAGTGAAGTGCTAGGCTATTCTTTGTAATAAACATTCTATACAACCTTTCCTCTGGGAAACTAATGGGCCATTTGCAGTGCATACAATAAGTAGCCATTTGCTTTCCAATTTCATATCCAGTAGCAGTTATATATTCTGCATGTTTATACTTAATAATCTTATCTCACACTTATAAACATTGGGCACTTTGTTTAATTCAGTCAAGCTCATATTACTTAAATTCTAATGAATTAGTTTGTCATATCCTATGAAGTTTGTTATCTGATGCAGAAAGAAAAGTGACAGGAAATAACTACCAAAGTCAGTCAAAAGTAGATCAAACGCTCCTAATCAAATTACTGGATTAAAAGGAATAGTCATTAAAGTTTTTTTTTAACAATAAGCTAACCCAGAGGTAGATACAGCTCTACGGACATTACAACTTTTGCTTGTTACGCCAAGTTGAATAAATAAGAATAAAAAACTTATATGTTCCATTTTTCTCCTAAGCAATGAAACGTGAAATAAATGCAAGTCAGGATAGATGGAGATTTTAATTGTTGACAAAGATATCCGAAATTCTGAAAGTTTAATAATATATATTATACAGGGTGTCCCATATAAACGGTCTACTTTTGAAACGAAGGAAGATATCAAAAAAGTGAACATAAAGTTTGTTAAAGTATTTTCGCTCTAGTTTATGATGGTGTTAGTGTTTTTTGATTTTATTGCCGCCTTACATTTTAAATCCGTGGTAGAAAATGGCGATTTCTTTTTGACAATATTCAATCATAAATATTAAATTTTCGTCGTTTCTTTCCTACCTTAGTTATGAATTTTCTTATTAATTTCTAATAAATAACAGTGTTCAAATGCAGATAAAACTTAAAAAACCTATTTTAAAACCATAAGGGACTTAAGCATTAGGTAAAACATAATTAAAACAAAACAATATTCCAGTTTATTAACAAAAATCTATAAAAAAAATATTTCCTATTTATTTTCCTATGAATTACTTCCTCGGCTTAAGCGACGACATAAGCGCAGTCGCTGCCTAGCAGATGAAGTTGCTAATCGTATCATCTCTGCCGAAATTGCTAAGCAGGTTTGGATTAAGTCTTGTTTAAGTGCTTCTGGAGTTGTTGGTTCCTTGCCTTAACTTTTTTATTTGAGATATCCCCCCCCCCAAATGTCAAGAGATGTTAAATCTGTCGATCTGGAAGGCCAACTTACCGGTCCCTGTTTCCCGATCCAGCGGATGTTGAACATCTCAATCATTTCTCTCCTCGCCATTAAAGCATAGTGCGCAGGACAACTATCTTGTTGGAACCACATTCTTGTTCTGACATTCAATGGCATGTCCTCCAACAACTATGGTATCTCTTGGCGAATAAAATTAGCATATTCTTGCCCAGTACCTGGCAGAAAGTAAGGGCCAATAATTTTGTCTCCAGCCATTCCGCACCAAACATTAACAGACAGATGTTCACAGAAAGATGGTTTTAAAATAGGTTTCCTCTGCATTTGAACTCACTTATTTATTAGAAATTAATAAGAAAATTCGTAGTTTATGAAAAGAGAAGTAGGAAAAAATCGACAAAAATTTAATCTTTAAGATTGAATATCTCGGCCATCGGTCTGAAATATTGAAGTGCAATTAACGGCATTTTTCTTAATTGTTTTTAATAGTTTTCAATACAGTAGTAAAAAGTGGTGGTCAAAAGGAAATCTACTACCGATTTGAGGTGCAAGGCGGCAATGAAATCAAAATACACTGACACCATCATAAACTAGAGCGAAAATATTTCAGCAAACTTTATGTTCACTTTTTTGATATCTTCCTTCGTTTGAGAGTTATTTCAAAAGTGGCTCGTTTAAATGGGACACCCTTTATATTTAGAATGTCACAACGGGAATGCGACACTCCGTTACTGGAAGCAGTTATATGCGGGATTCGAACTGGAGGCCCCCTTTACGTGATTTCATTTACAATAATTTATTAAACATTCAATTTAGCTACATTGAAAAATGTTTTTTTTTATTAAAAATTGGAAGTATAAGAGATTGTTGATGACAATTGAGTGGAGGCAAACAGTCGGGTAAGAAATGGAATTATTGCTTTTAAAGAAAACTTCTTTGTCCTTTTAAGAGTACATTCATTGATATTGGGCCGACCATTGTTTGTGAGAGGGTTTATGTTTATTTTAATAACAATGAAGTAATATTTAAGGCGGGAAATTCATTGTTGCCAATCCCAAGATTTTTATAAACTATTTGAAAAACATAATAATAATAGCTCATGTTTCTCTATTTCAATTAATAAATCTTAACCAACTAATTTACAATTCATATTGTAAAGGAATTAGTGGAGCGCGTGGCAGACTCTGGTCAGACGTCTGTCACTCAATGAAAGTGTATAATAATACGGTACACCCTTCCAAGTTACGCAAAACCACCTAAAGGAGAAGAGAGTTTGAGGGAAGGAACTTTCCCTCTTGCACCCTTCAAGTCCATGAAATATTCATCCACAGTCCGTGGGATGACACCCTTCCACAACTGGCAAGTCTCAACCAAACCGCCTGCTGCCATCGCCCAATGTCTGTCTAATCAGCATTACAATACCGCAATCAGACGGCTCCTCAACATAAAAGGTAAAGATAGAATAGTCAGGCTAGTATACACTGTCAGCAGAAGGGAATCAAGGAGACACCAGTCAATACCTCTTAGAAGTATCTCTAAGTGAATTTCACAATAAAATTTACTTCCAACTTAAAAGGGTCGCACTTTTTACCGTTGGGAAAATACCATTTGATAAACACATCTCTTATTCTTTCCAATATAAAAGATGATTACTTTAAATGGTACTTATCTTAAGAAATTCAGTTTAAGATTTTATAAACTGATCATTTATGCTTATCAGTTGATAATGTTAGCCAAAAATTAACTCATTTTGAAATCACAACAAAGAAGCTTCTGCGCTTTATTACTAAATAAATAGCATAATCTTCACTTAAATACTTAAGCTATTGATTTGTAATTAAAATATTTAAAATTTCACTCATTATCTTTAAAAATAAATAACTGGCTTCCGCTTAAACTTCCGTCACACTTGAATAACAATTTGTACAGTTAGCACGCTAGGATCTAGAGTAATTTCAAGTTCAGTTTCTTGGAATGAAAAAAGCATGGAATGAAACGAATGCAAACAAATTCGTTAAAAAGTTTAAGAAATTAACATTTATTTTCAAGAAAAAATGATATATTATACAAAATTTTAAACATCCAAACACGATTCCAATATTCATAGATTTTGAAACCTAGTCTCTAATCACTTTCAGAAGATATCTCTCTTAAGAAACCATTATATCAATCACAATCTTGAACGTTTGAACTTCTTAATAAAGTGAAAACTAAGTAAAATAATGCCTATTTTTTGAGGTGTTTTAACGATTAGCTACCAAATTAGGTGTCGTGAATGTGCCACTTTACTATTAGCATTTTTAAACGAATATAAAATTTAGGAGTTAACTGAGGACCTCCCAGTTACAAGTCCACGCTCATAGCCACTACAGCAACACCCGTCAACCAGTGCCCGCCAACTGTCGACTATTCTTGGGCCTTCTAGGGAAACAATACGCCTTCATCTCAAATCCCTTGGAAGAAATTTTAGAAGTTACCGATTTGTACCCCCAAGCCCAACGTCGGGTAGACATAGATCAACAACTGCTCACCAGTCCTAAAGACACTCGTTTTTTGAAAAGAATAGTCCCTTGTGATGAGAACTGGATCTTTGAACAACCCTGACACGCACAAGCAGTGGTTAAAACTAGGCCAATTACCGAATCCCGTTGTGAGACATAAACGGTTTACACATAAAGTTATGTTGTGTGGTTGGTGGAATGCCGGGGGTGTGATGTACTTTGAACTGATTCCTGATGGTCGTGCTATAAATGCAGAACTTCATTCTCAGCAACTGGAGCGGGTTTATGAAGTTCTGGTTCAGAAATATCCTGC
>JAAEAF010003240.1:0-108384 GCA_011037195.1 Triatoma infestans | reverse complement strand
TATGCGGCAGAAAATAGTAAATGATTGCAATGCGGGGTGCAAATCTGTGAAGACCCAAAATATTTGAGGCGTATATCATTGTACTTAGGGCACTCAGTCATAAAATGGTGCAGATCTTCATTACAATTTAAGAGTACACATAGGGCAGCTCGGCGAACCCTCCGAGTTCCAAGGTTTGTACGTTAAATGTAGCATTTCAGATCTTATTTTGATAATTAATTTAGAGATTTCAAAAGTTTCGGAAAAAAGATCATTGTTATTTAAATTAAAGGACAAAAAACGATATGGGGGGGGGAGTTACTATTATTAGCTTGTAATGCAAAATTAGTATTCTCGTTAGTGAGCATGGATTTTAAAAGTAACTCAGAGAGGTCATCAAACTGTTCCAGTATGTTCCTATTAATATCAATAACAATATTGAGTCTCTTTAGAAGATCCAACCATCCATTGTACCATAGACAAAGCCAGTATTTTTACAAGTCTACAATCAGACATTTCAAATAAAATTTTCTTAATATATTCAATATGTAGACGATATGTGAACATAAACATGGAATCCAAACCAGTCTCTAAATGTAGAAAGTAATTAGGTATGTATTGCGGCAGACCAAATATCTTTTTGAGGAAGAAGCGCTGTAATTTTTCAACCTCTTCGAATTGCCTGCATCCCCAAACTTGAGCCGCATAGCACATAATCGAACGCGAAATTGCATGAAAGAGTCGAATCTTTGAACTAAAACTCACATCCTTCTTACCATACCATAATATGTTACCGACACTATTAAGTGCAAATTTAGCCTTGCTTAATTTTTCAGTTAAATGCTTTTTGAAATTTAAATTGAAATTAAATTTTACTCCTAAATAATCATATTCATTAACAATATCAATTTTATGGCCACGGAAAAACCATCTTTCTCTATTTGAGATTTTACCAGCATTTGGTTTAAATATGAGCATTTTAGATTTCTTCAAATTAACATTCAAGTTCCATTTAGAGCAATAGTTGTCGAGATTCTGAATCATATGCCTCATGATAACATTACTGTCAGATAAGATGACGACATCATCAGCATATGCTAACAGTTTAATTTTAACATTGGATATCTTGATACCACCATCAAGCTCACCACCCAAATCGTTCAGGAACAGACTGAAAAGGAGCGGGCTGGTGAGGTACCCTTGTTTCAAACCCATCGGACACCCCAAACTCATCGGTAAGCCCAAATCGGGCCCACACAGAAGCATTCGTTTGGAAGAACATTCCTTTAATCGCGCTTAACATTTTCGATGAGACACCCATATTGGCCAGCTTATAAAAAAGCGCATGCCTATCAATACAGTCGAATGCTGACTTGAAGTCGATGAAAAAAGCATACACCTTTTTATTAGACCCGTTTTGAGCCCATTTCAACCTTATGATGCTCTCCAATGAAAAGACATGGTCGATGGTAGAGTAACCTCGCCGAAAGCCCGCCTGAAACTCTTCCAGTATCCCTTCTGAATTCACCCAGTTCATTAATCTGTTCTGCAATATACCCGAATAGAGTGCCTTATTTAACTTGGCTTTTGATATTGCAAAATTTAATTCATCCAAAGTTATTACCTTATCTAACTCCACATTAATCACATAAGGTTCAGCGTACGATATAGTAAAGCTATGCAAAGGTTTATTGATTTAAAGGCTATTGAGCTATTTAATGGAAGAGATTGGGCTGCACTTGTTGGCTATGTTAAGGATGCTTACCATTATAGATGCTCACTGTTATAAAGTAATAATTTATTTTATTTTTGTAAATTGAATTAATAACTATATGTACTAATGGAATTATTCTTTTCATTTGTGGGACTCGCCTGACGGTCTTAGATCAAGGTGTGTCGTTTATTAAGTTGTATACTATGTATGTAAATTTGTATAAATAAACGATTATTATTATTAGTAAATGATTAAATGACATCATCTTCTTCGATAGAGCATTTATGTTAGCTACTTCTTTTTTTTTAAATTTAGGCGCGTCAACATCTATGATCGTTGATTTTAGCAACTTCTCAGTGCACTGTCGGCCTCCGGACAGTGGGCTCTCGTTACAGGCAACACTGTCCATCACCGGACATTGAGCTGTATAGGCTCCTAGAAAGAAAAAAAATCTAAGGGTAGCACAGCAGGACTCGAACCCGAGTACTCCGCATAGGAGACCAGTACGCTAACCACTTAGCTATTCCCTGCCCTATTTGCTACTTTTATTTCATAAACTATTTGTAGGTAGTAGTGGCTTGGCCTAGTCGGGATTATTGTTAGATAAAACTATCTATTTCTCTTCAGTATACTTAAAAAAAATCGTATCTTTTTTATCGATTCTATATGTCGATGTTATCATTTTTTTTATTTTCATGTTCACAGAGTTTTTGCCTTGCATATAAACATTTTCCAAAGTCTCTTAAACAATATATTGTGCACGAAAATATGTACCCTACTACAGTGAATTGTTTTCTTAAAAAAAAAATTATTAAATGCCACGTTGTCGAACGATAAATATAAAAATCAATATGTACTATTTTCCCTTATTCCCAAAGACTATTGGTCCTTTGATACAAATATAACTGATTAGCAATAAAGAGTTTTCTTATTTCTAACAATATTTGTTTTTCAAATTTAAATTTAACCTAATTTTATTCTTTAAAGTTAACAATTGTTTATTTAAGAGTGCATATTAATGCATTTTGGTGGGGGGGGAAGTTTACATGTTTGTTGCCAACAACTACAAAAACTACAATCAATTCTTTATTGCCAGCCACATTTTCTCTGCCATAGTTTCTTTTCTCCATGTTCAAAGTACATTTTTATAATTACCAAGTAAACATGTTTTATTTTTAAAACTAGTTTTGACATTTCTGTCACTTTTATGAGCATTTCATCCAATGTATTTTTGTTAGTGAAATTTTCAATGTATTAAAAATAAAACTTGATAAATTTTATAAAGCAATTCATAATGGTTTTCAATTTCTAGATAAGCTGGAAAATAAATACTATCTTATGAAGAAAATATTATACAGTATTTAGCTTATTCTGCGTGGGTAGTATTTTCCTCTGGAAAGTCCTTAGATTAATAAATAAAAAATAAAAGTAATTTGAGGGATTCCAGGTCGGCTCTTATGTCCATGAAATGATGTGATGTGAGATGTGATATATATAGTGTGGCTCGAACGATGTTGAAAGGGGCTTGTGTGTGTGAATATATTTAAGAAAGAAGTATGTTAAAGAATAGAGAATCAGAACCACTTTTTTATTAATTAAATAATTTAACTATATATAGTAACTCACGCGTTAGTCTAGTGGCTAGCGCACTCGCCTTTCGAGCGAAAATTCAGGGTTCGATTCCCCGCGTGAGGGCAAAGTCGGTGTTGACCCAGCATCGTGATAAAAGTGGGAAGCTACAGTTAGTAGCGCCCTAGGTGGCGAAAGCCGGAACTAAACGGCGTGGGAACTGCGGCGTGCTTACCACACGCCCCCTATTCAAATCGCCGTCTGGTAAGCCGTGGCTTTTTTTTTTTTTAATGCAATGTAAATTACATTTCTAAAATACAGCATATACATTTCTAAAGCAGACAATTATTTTAACATGTTTAATGCTCATTATTATTAAGAAAATCTGGATTTTGGTTTGTTTGCAGGAATCTTT
Source organism: Triatoma infestans (assembly GCA_011037195.1). Classification (NCBI taxonomy): domain Eukaryota; kingdom Metazoa; phylum Arthropoda; class Insecta; order Hemiptera; family Reduviidae; genus Triatoma; species Triatoma infestans. The sequence continues at coordinate 104,707 of JAAEAF010003240.1, read as the reverse complement.
TAATGTTTTTTTTTAATATCAGTTCGAATTTTTCTAAGAGCTATTATGTTGTTATCCTCGAATTCCCATTGGTCAATGTACTCCAACAAACTGTCAACAGAATTCAGGGCCAAGTTGGGAATAATGCGATTGATAATTTCTTCTTCTCCACTTTCAGCTTCATTCTCTTGCTCTTCTGGTTGAATGAGATCGTAAATAATATTCGTGTCACTCATTATTTGAAAACCTCCATCACATGAATCATGTTCTAACCACTCTTCAATATTTTCTCTATCAACATTTTCAAAGCCATGTAAATTTGCCATTCATTAGCTCACTCATTTCAGATACTATTTCACTTGTCTCGGGCTCGATAGAATCCAAAAAAAAATCCCCTTCTACATTTGGTAGAATTTTCCTCCACGATCGAACGAGTGTTATTGACTTTATTTTGTTCCAAGATTGAGTTACACCATATATCGCATCCAGTATTATCATTTTTTCCCAAAATGTAATCAAATCATCACCTTCATTACAAATGCTTTTAATAAGGTCATTGCGGTAATGTCGTTTCATTAATGAGATAACCCCTTGATCCATTAATGTATTCCCAAGTATTTTAAAGTAAATTCATGCACACGGATAATCGGGAGTTTACTGTATATATTAATTTTACAAAGTAAATATTAATTGTGAATATTGTATTAATTTATAAATATACAGAATCAAGTATTAGCTAGATTGATTGAAACTCAAATGTTCACACTTATAACTGCACTGATGTCCTCTCTAGAATGAATGCTGGTTGGATACCTCACATAGACTGACCAAAAAAAAGCTTCTCTTGGCAGTTAAAATCCTGCCCTTTATGTATGATTTCTAGAAGGGGGTTAAAAGACAAAGAGTGGCTGAGTTCTCCTACCTCTCTGTAGGGGTAGTGAACCCCCACCACTCATCCACTCTAGCGGAGAGAAACAGCCCCTCTCGCACAGAGAGGAGAGGTTCGGCCAGTGGATATATATATGAGAGAGAGAGACAGCCAAGGGAATTCTGTTCAATTCAGTGTTACACATCAGACATGATTCTGTTGATTCACACTCCGTACATATCATTTTAGCCACGTCAGTCTGTCAATTCAGTTCAGTTCTAAATTCTAAAGTGTAAAGTCCCTGGCAGTCAGTTATATATATACACATATCAATTATATATCTTAAACCAATCTTAAGGTGTTTATCTATCATCATCAACAACCAACATCTCCTCACAACACCCTTACATCTCTTTTAACGGTTGTCTTGTACCTGGGTTTTACCTTATGCCAGCGCCAACGTGCATTTCTTCTTTTAAAACTAAATTTACATAAAATAAATCAATTTCAAATTTTATTTTATTTGCTTCTTCCACTGTATCCACTTATCATTAAAGTGAGAGACTGAAATAAAATACAAGACTTAACCTAGGCATCACACTTGTGCACTTCACCGCGATTATAGCTTACTTTAATATGTTTATTCGTCTATTATTATTGTTAATGAAGGATGTCTGAAGGTGTGGGACCGAAACCAATGTGGATCTTGTCTTTCCCCCCCACATTAAAAAAAAAACACTCTAAAGAAGTCTCCCCCAGCAGTCTTACTCATCAATTTTATGAAACCATTGATGTTGAAGCGCCTTAAATTTAAAAAAAAAAAAAATCTTCGAATAACCGACTTTAACTATAGGTGATTAACTGAGTCGTTAAGTTTGTAGATATTTTCCGTGATAGCTTGTTTCTTTTTGTGGTCATCGACCGGTTTTCGGGCGTTCGCCCATCATCAGGATGTTTTTGTCAAAACAAGTGCGATTAACACAGACTTGCACAGAGTCAACAAAGTTGAGTGTATCAACTAAATTTGCCCGGTGTATGAAAAACAGGCTAACACGGAAAATATCTCTGGTGCTTTCCAGCTCTGCGGAACCAACCACCTCAACATTGTTAAGCTTTTCCCTTGAATCTACTTCAGTAAAATATATAGCTTTTATATAACTGCTGGGTTTAAGGATAACTAAACTTCATACAAAATCCTGAGTGTCAGAAAATTTATCAAAATCACAAATGAAGTGAATTGCGTAAGACAAAGCTTGTGATTGTTTCAGACCAGATTCCTTTAAAAGATGGACTATACTTCCTCGAACAATATGAACACGTCAGATCCTGGTTTCTTCTCATTTATCCAATCCTTTAAATTAATAAAGTGTTAAAAACTGTAATTTACTTGTAATACAAACATTTTTACAATATATAGAAATTATAAACATCTCTACTTAAACAAACAAACAAAAATAGTTTACGCAATATATATATATATATATCTTTTGATGATTTCAGTTTTGTTTTCCTCTTCCAGACAGACAGAGACAGATATAATCTGCTCTAAATTTTGGACACTAGTCACTAAATTAAAAACTGGCTCCAAGTTCTATTTACACCCGTTTTTTAATTCACAGCTGGCAGGTGTTTTTGCATAAACATTGAAATATACACACCAAAAACAGGATTGGTATATTGCCAAATAACTATGAACTTGTCCCCAGATTTAAATTTTCACTAAGAAAATACAAATTTCATTACATTTTATTTTTATTTTCTTTTTTTTTTTTTTTTTTTTTTATTTCTTTTTTTATCTAATAGTAATTTTAAATGTTAATAGAGTTGCTTTTTGGTGGTGAAATTAGTTGGAAAGTTTTTTGTATAGGATTTCATTTAATATATAAAACAAGACTGTGAAGATTATTTATTAAATAAATAAAATGAAGTTGTAGGCATGAATGATAACCCCATATCTTGTGAATATGTATGTGGGTCCGCAATTGCGCTGAATAAACAGCAATTGTGGGTGAATATGGTTGTGTGGACAGAAAGATAAATTTGAAGTCAACTTGTTACACGAATTTTGATAGCTTCATTCTGACGATGAGAATCCTCAACTAGTCAGAAGCAACAAAAATAAGCGTTTTAGGTCGGTTACATGATACACTTAATTTTTTTTTTTGCTTTCACTTAGTAAGTAGAAGTATTGTAATCGTGTCAAATGGTCGATATCGAGTTTTCACCGGAAATAAACGTTTTGAGGGGCCCCTTGAATCCAAAAAAGTGGTTTTTAACAATTGGTGTGTGTGTGTGTGATTTAGTGGGAGAACGTAAATCAAAAACGAAAAATCGCTGAATCTTCAAACTTAATATTTCATTAAAGTGCTACCAGAAGACCTGAGAATAAATAAGCATTTCGTAAAATTCGTTCAACCGGAAGCGCCACTTTACTGCATAATTTTTTTGTCCAGTTCTTTGTGATTTTCTCAGAAAACGATTCCAAGGATTTTCTTGAACTTGGTAACAACTACACATACAAAGAGCTACAACTTTTATTTGAAACAGTTATCCGAGAAAATTCATTTTGAGGACACTTTTTGGAGAGGACACTTTTAGGTTTTCCTCTAAAGTGCTATTTCAGTTTATTACACAATTCTATCATCTAAATAATATTAATTAGATATGAATATGTTGTTGAAATTCCGAGTTTAAAGAAAATCAGATGACCGGAAGTGCGTTTTTATTGAAAATTAGTTTTCATTTTTTGCCATTTTCTCTAAAATGGATGCAACGATTTTCTTTAAACTTGGTATATCAACTATACATACAAAGAGCTACAACTTTTATTTGAAACATTTCACTGGGAAAATTCATTTAAGGGCAGTAATGGGGGAGAGGTGGTGTTTACGTTTACATCTAAAGTGCTATTTCAGTTTATTAGACAATTCCTTCATCTAAATAATTTTAATTAGAATTGAATATGTTGTTGAAATTCCGAGTTTGGAAAAAATCGGATAACCAGAAGTGCATTTACTTTACCACTTTACTAAATAATTTTTCACTATTTCGCGATTTTCTCAAAAATAGCTCCGACGATTTTCTTGAAATTCCTTATATAAACTAAACATACAAAGATCCACAAGATAAATATAAAGATGGCCAAAATTCCGACTCTCAAGGAAATTAGTAAACCGGTAGTGCGCTTTTACTGAACAGTTTTGCAGTTTTCTACGAATTTCATTAAATTTGGTACACTAACTATAAAATTTGTCAATTATAATTTTGAGAACTGGAGTAAGAGAAAGTTGTGTGAGTGTTTCACACCTGATTTTTCAAGAAAAATCTAATCGCGAAAATAGGAAATTTCAAGAAACCGCGAAAATTAGGAAAACCTTTCTCTTTCTTTAGTACCTTATCTTAGAATTTTCCTCTTGTAATAAAAGTAAAAAAAAAAAATTAAGGAATGCTAATTTTTTCAGGTTAACGTCCTACTACCAAATTAGGTTAGGTATCGTGGACGGGGGCAGAAGCACCTACTTTACTATTAACATTTTTTAAATGAATATAAAATTTAGCAGTTATACGCTGTATTCGAACTGGGCACCTTCCAATTACAAATCCATGCCCTTAACCACTAGACCAACATCTACCTATCCCAATTTTGCTCTGATAGCTGCTTTCTTTGTGGTCGTTACCGATTAGTTTTGGGCGTTCATTTCTATTCTTCATTTATCTAGACAGAAGGTGTAAGATCGTCGTCAACTAACACGAGCTAAGTCCAGGATACACATGCTCCTAAATCAGTTTTATTTTAAACACTTAGCATGAATATCCCCCTCGTCCCCCTATATTTCCGAGTCATAAATCGGATAAATAACATAGTTCGAACTTTTTTTTCAAACTCTAATAAATTTGGAGATACCCTTTTAGCTTAATTGTCTTTTTGGGAAGCTTTCTTGCTGTTCAGGATACCAAATAATTATTTGACCATGGAAGGCATGTGGACTAGTGAAATACGGTTAAAGAAAAAGTTTTGTTTTGTGACAGTGGAAGACAAATGCTCCCACTTTAGATAAACCTAACACTGTTCTATAAAACAGATATTTGTTAATAAATTAGACACATTAAAAACAAAAATAAATATAAGCTAGTTATGGCCTTCATATGGGACAAGGCTTTTTAAGGGAGCTAATTTTGAAACTAAATGGTGGGAGGCTGAAGGGGTGGGAGTAGAAGAAGATCTGTTTGCTGTTTTATGTTCTTGACCTTCCAAAATAAAACCTCCTACCCTGTGCTTGGTTTTTAATGGCCACAAGTTACGATTTCTTACCTCTTCACACTTTAAATATGTGTATATTTATTTCTCACATGTTTGAGTCTGGCCAGTTTGTAAAATAGAATCTAACGATTGAAAATTAAAGAAATTTATTAAAAAATAAAATAAAATTGGAAGTTAAATGAAAACATGTTTGCTTAGTTTGAAAGATATTTAGATTTTCAATTTCTTTTTTATTAATCTATTTTTATATATATTTTTTTAAATATTAAATATTAATACTCATATTAATTTGATCTGCTAGTTTACACATGTACACTATTTGGGTCATTTAGTATATAGACTGGCTGTTATCCAATACTGTTTTATTCCTACCTCTACGACCCCATAATCCTCTTCTCTCGGCTCTGGCCGATGTTTTAGGGTAGATTGGACAACATCTCTTGTTAAAAATTAATAAAGACTATAGGGCGTTACTTAATATCGTAATTCAAATTTATGCACTTGTTTTCTTTCTCTCGTCGTTTTATAGTCGTTTCAGCTCATATAATATTTAACTTTATATTAAGTTAAAATGAAGTTTTTTGTCTATAAATCTATTTGAATCATTGTTTAGGGCATTATTTATTTAATACACTTCAAATAATGGCGACGTAATGAAGACGTTAAAAACATTGTAGCCTGTTTTTTTTAATGCTTTATCACATGAAAAATGGTTGATGGAACTTCATTGCACATGGCAGTTATTTAGGGTTATTTCTATTATTATCGGTTTCTTTATTTGCTGCTTTCAATCTACACAACTAATGTGTAATAAATATTTAGATAATTAGAGTTTGCATAAGTTGTGAACCTTGGGCAAGGAAAGAGTTCGAAATTTCTTCGTATTGTATAGGTTATTTCAGCTTCTTCGGTGAAGAAGCAATACTTATAGGTTGTTGGGATTGTATTTTTGTCGCAGTAGTGGAGCTGCAAAGAAGCTAATCACATTTCCACTAATGAAGATCAGATTTTTCTCATTCAACTGCCGCTAAGTATTCTATAAGTTCATTTAAACTCCAGGAAGAACATCTAATGCGTAAGGACCAGCTAACAACATTTGTAGAACGAAAGAGTAGATGTGCTGGCCAAAAAAGGCTGTTAAAACCTAAAACAACAGTAAATGCTATCCAATGAATATTGGATAATCCAGCGACGCTGGCATTGAAAAAAAAATTAAAAAATAAAATAACTTCGAGACAACAAACCGATGGCAATCTATTGAAAAAGAATGGTGCCACATTATCCTTCAATGTTATGCCAAGAGCTATTGGCATGGCCTACTTTACGATGGCAAGTGGCCACGACTACCGGCAGAAGCGTCTCCATCGTTTAGGATTGCGCAGTGCCCCCCTTCTTTATCCTCATTGAGGGGAGGAGGAAGTGGTCGGCTAAATACCTCAGTATTGTTCGGTACTGTGGGTGGTTGGAGGTCCGAGTGAAATTCTATTGAAACGGCTCGTTACGAATGGCTGTGCAGCGAACGAAGACGGGCGTAGGATGAATGATTGATCAGTGTTCACATGCGGTGGCCACGACGTTCAAAATGGCTCTGCTGTTGAGATTTAATTATCAAAGCGGAAAAACGGAAGAGGGTGTTAGAAATAATGATATTTTAACTTCAGTTGAGAAAGATTAAGATATTTATGGAGAATTTCAAACATGCAATGATGCTTCAATTTTCTATTGTGGAAGCCAGAGTGTGTATTTTAACCCCAAGTTTAAATCCGTAAGTCTACCATACCGGTTTGATTAAATTATTATATATATTAGTCGCTTTCCAATTAATTGCATTATTCATCGTTTTTTTTTTTTTTACCACAAAAGCAGTTCGATAGTTAAGTACCTGTCAGTTATGTGGGTTATGTTATGTTATGTTGTCATTGGACAGCTCATAATAGCGAACTAAGTTTGTTGGAGAAAATGGTTTCAATTAAATCTGACGTTTGGACAAGATGCGCGCCGCAAGGAGAGAAGGTGATTTGTTTTAACATTTTTTTGCGTTAGTTCTAATTTTAATGTCCTCATGAATGTTGTCGCTCGCCTTTCATGCGAGAATTCAGGGTTCAATTCCCGTGAGGGCAAAGTCGGTGTTCACCCAGCATCGTGATAAAAAGTGGGAAGCTACAGTTAGTAGCGCCCTAGGTAGCAAAGGCGCTATTCAAATCGCCCTCTGGCAAGCCTTGGGCCCTTTATGGGCTGTTGCGTCATAGGGTTTAATTTTAATGAATAGCTGTAGAATGTTCAAAATCAACTTGCATTTCATTAAAAAAAAAAAAAAAAACTTGCATTCCATGTTGATCTTCTGGCCGAACCCTTTAATTGAAAGCCATGTGATATGACAACTATCACTATTAAAAGCCAATACGTTTTGATGAATAGGTCTTCACACTGTCGGTTTTCACTTGAAAATCTTTATTAATGGAGGAATACCCGAGACTTGCCAGGCGAAAGATCTATAGATCATTGTAATGGTGGTGGGAATTATTAGCAAGCGCCCTAGTGGATTAAAAATGGAACTAGGAAGTTTCTTAGAAGCGGATCCAGTATTAAACCGCTAATCAATGTTTTGTATATTTTGGGGAAATATACGGTAATCCATAAATTTTTCAAGGAAATCTTTAATTTTTTGTTAATAAGAGTAACTAAAATTTTGGCACTAGCTTAAGAAACAAAACTAAGAATTTTTTAAAGAATATTTCTCATTGATTACATTCTTAAATTACGAAGTATTATTTATTTACTATTTTAGCCACCAGGGTCGGGCCTGTCTACTAAAGTTATTACTTTCTCTTACTGCAGATAAGAGGAAGTATTACCGATCGTCCAAATTTCGGAAATTGAATTTTCACCGGAAATACATATTTTGAGATCCAGTGAATACAAAAAAAAAAAAAAAAAAAAAATGTGGTTTTAGCGAATGGTCTGCATGTGCTTGTATGTGTGTAAACAAAATATCTCAAAAATGAATAATCGCAGGCAGCTCAAACTTGGTATTATTATGTTTTAGATACTACCAACCATATCTGATCCGAAAGTTTCGACTAAAATCCATTAAACGGAAGTGCGATTTTAATTCTTTTTTTTTCCTACGATTTTGTATAAACTTCATATACTAAATGAATTCATATTATTTCTATTTGAAACATTTTCCTGTGTATAATGGTTGTGATAAGAAAAGAGAATTTAGTATGAAAGGATTTTAAGATGAAATATACTAAAATAAATACCAAACACTGAATAATTACATAACGCATAAACTGCAAGAAATTTACAAGTATATTAGAAGTTAGCGAGAGAGTATATAAAGAATGAGAATGATAGTAAAAGATTGCTTACTGGTTATTGGCTATTCGTAAACTGTCCCCTTTGTAGGGTTAGCTCAGCTTTATATATACAGAGTCAGAGTCTCCCACCCTAGTTTGGCCTACGTAGCGAGTAACAACTAGATTGTCAATTTTTTTTTATTTCTCTTCGTTCTTAGGGTTCTACTACGCTGGTAAAATTATTTTGGGGGGGGTCTAGAAACAGTAACGTTAAGTTTACCATTAAAGTACCACTTCAGTACAATATATATTTCTACTATTCAAATAATATTAATACACATTGCCACCATTGCTAGATTTCCAGATTTGAAGAAAATCAGTTAACCGGAAGTGCGACCTCTACAGGTAGTTGAGTTTTTGTTTTAGAATCTTCTCTAATGATCTATTACGATTTTCTTTAAACTTACACAGATATAAACATAATGTCACAATTATTTAATACATCTTTCCTCACAAAAATTTTATTTTAGATTATTGTGCGCTCTGCTGGGCCACAATATAATCACTTCTCTACCTGCCAAGATTAGTTAGTAGGTATTTATCAAGCACCTCTATGTATTTAAGTTAGGACTATATAATATTTGAGTTTAAAGAAATCATTGTTATTTTATATGTAATTATACTTACAAGAATAAGAGAAAGTCGTGTGAGTGTTTCACACCAGATTTTTACTTTCTCTTACTCCTAGTAAGAATCGTGTCAAATTTTGGATAAAAGAGTTTTCACCGGAAATATCCGTTTTGAGGTCCCCTGAGTCCACAAAAGTGGTTTTTAGAAAATTATAGAAAGTTGAAACTTGATATTCCGTTTAGGTATCACCATGGGATCTGACAGTACGTTATCTGTCAAAATTCCTCAACCGGAAGTACCACTTTACTAGTTGTTTTTTTTTTTTACTTTTTTCCGTTTTTTAAAAAATGACTCCGACGATTTTCTTCAAATTTAATATATAAACTTGACAAACTTGACGTACAAAGAGTTTGTCTCTGGGAAAATTCATTTAAGGGCAGTTATGGGGGAGAGGTGGGGTTAGATTTTTCATCTAAAGTGGTATTTCAGTTTATTAGACAATTCTGTCATCTAAATAATGTTAATAAGAACTGAATATGTTGCTGAAATTCCGAGTTTGAAAAAAATCGGATAACCGATCGCAGTGCGTTTACATTACCACTTTACTAAATGATTTTTTTACACCATTTCGCGATTTTCTCAAAAATGTCTCCGACGATTTTCTTGAAACTTCGTATATAAACTAAACATACAAAGATCTACAACTTTCATTTTAAACATTTCTCTGTGGAAATTCATTTAAGGACACTTTTAGGGGAGAGGTGGGGTTATGTTTTTCTCTAAAGTGCTATCATAGTTGATTATACAATTATATCATCCAAACAAAATTAATTAGAAATAAATAGATTAGGCCAAAATTCCGACTTTCAAGGAAATTAGTAAACCGGAAGTGGGCTTTTACTGAACAGTTTTTTTTTTTTTCATTTTTCGACGAATTTCATTAAATTTAGTACACAAACTATAAAATTTGTCAATTATAATTTTGAGAACTGGAGTAAGAGGAAGTTGTTGTGAGTGTTTCACACAAGAATTTTCTTCTTTTTTTTCAGAACGGCAATATAGATAATATTTTAAAAATAAATCTTACATAAGATTCTTTATATATATATCTTTAAATACTTGACAACTAATATTGTGATGTTGAAAAACAGTTTAAAGTTGATTAATGATCTTTTACTTACCAGCTTCATCAAACTCTCTCTCTTGACATTGCTAAATGTTCTGAAGACAGGCAACAAAAAAAGAAAAAAAAATTTTACAAAAAAATACAAAATTATTGGCACAACTACTTTACACACATGCCGCACTAAGTAATATTAAGTATGTAACGCCTATTTGTATTAAAATAGATATCTAACGAAAATATACAAACGTTTTTTTCAAGGCTCTTTCATTATAAATCAGCAAGGAATGTACTTTGGTGTCTTTTTGGAATCAAATTTGTACTAATATTGCTGGTTATGATTTTGGAAAATAATTAATAGATTATTCTTTATGGACTTACGAATCTTTCTTTCATTGAATGTTTTAGTAGATTTCATAAATTCGTGGAAGTGAGATTTTGGTTTTTGAAGAAGTGATCATTCGTTAAAAACAATTTTTTACGTCAGGGGACTTCAAAAGTTGTGTTTCCCGTGAAAACTCGTATAAAAAATTTGACTCGATTGCAATACTTCCTCTAACCCAGCAGTAAGAAAAAGTAAAAAAATCTGGTGTGAAACACTCACACAACTTTCTCTTACTCCAGTTCTCAAAATGATAATTGACAAATTTTATAGTTTGTGTACCAAATTTAATGAAATTCGTCGAAAACTGAAAAAACTGTTCAGTAAAAGCGCACTTCCGGTTTACTAATTTTCTTGAAACTCGGAATTTCAGCCATCTATTTATTTCTAATTAATTATGTTTGGATGATAGAATTGTATAATGAACTAGGATAGCACTTTGATGAAAATCTAACCCCTCCCCTCCCCTAAAAGTGCTCTTAAAAGAAATTTCCCAGAGAAATGTTTTAGATAAAAGTTGTAGATCTTTGCATGTTTAGTATATATACGAAGTTTCAAAAAAATCGTCAAAGCCATTTTTGAGAAAATTGCGAAAAAGTGAATAAATCATTTAGTAAAGTGGTAAAGTAAACGCACTTCCGGTTATCCGATTTTTTCAAACTCGGAATTTCAACAACATATTTAATTCTAATTAACATTATTTAGATGACAGAATTGTCTAATAAACTGAAATAGCACTTTAGATGGAAACCTAACCCCACCCCTCCCCCAAAAGTGCCCTTCAATGCATTTTCCCGGAGAAATGTTTCAAATAAAAGTTGTAGCTCTTTGTATGTGTGGTTGATGTTTAAAGTTTAAAGAAAATCGTCGGAGCCATTTTTGAGAAAATCGCAAAAAAGTAAAAAATCCAACTAGTAAAGTGGTACTTCCGGTTGAGGAATTTTTACAGATAACGTACAGTCAGATCCCATGGTGACCTCTAAACGGAATATCAAATTTCAACTTTCTACGATTTTTCGTTTTTGAGCTATGCTGTTCACATACATACATACACACACACACACACAGACCATTTGCTAAAAACCACTTTTTTGGACTCAGGGGACCTCAAAACGGATATTTCCGGTGAAAACTTGATACAGAAAATTTGACACGATTACAATACTTCCTCTTACTAGGAGTAAGAAAAAGTAAAAAAAATCTGCTGTAAAAACGCTCACACGACTTTATCTCACTGCAATTTATAAAATTGTAATTGAATCATTTATACTCCGTGTTTATAGTTTTTTACTGAAATTTTTAGTTGTCTTCAATAAAACAACCTTTTTTTGGCCCACAAAACAATCTTCCAGTACAAATAAAATCACTCTAAAATTACTTTTTGTCTGAAAAAAAAAGTTCAAACAAATGTGACAAAATTTGTGGTTTATGTGTAAGTTTAATAAAGTTGTTCGATTGTTGAGGGGGCTAAAGTTGGCGTCCGACATTGTTCTTAGGATATCCAACTAAACGAACAACATTAGTCGCCAGCGCAACATAAAAGTTTCATAGTGGGCCGCACGACACAGAATGGCTGAATAGCCGAAGTCATGGCGTTAGGAACAAAAAAAAGTTTACTAAAATGTAATTTCCTCGAAAAAAGATTCTAAACAATAGTGATAGTTCTCTTAATCTGTATTTAGTATATCAAGTTGAATGAAACCGTTGGTGTATTGATAGGGGAAAATTGCAGTAAACTGAAAAACAAATTGTACTTCTGGTCAATCGATTTGCTTCTTACTTAGAATTTAGGCAGTACATTTAATTGTAATTAATATTTTATTGAAAATATTTACAATTTATTCATAAGTGAAACAACTCCACATCAAAATATTTGTATTAACATAGGCAACGGCCACCAGATATGGTGGTCAGCTACGAATTATTATTATTATTATTTGTCTGTGGGGAGGGAAACCCTACGCTATCCAAAGCTTCACTGAACCCATATAGCTACCCCAAGAAAAACAACAACAAGCCGGGTCTATAACAAAAATCCAGACCCGGATCTAATCCATCTAAGATTCACCGCAGTCCGAAAAAAATCGGACAATTACCTTAAGCGGAAATAGCCTAAGCTCTTCCACAGACATCCTATTCCGACCAAAGGTCCTAAACCTAATTTCCTCACAACCCAAGCAAACAGTCATAAGATGGATGGGTGTTTCCTCCTCTGTCTCGCAGACTCTACAAAATAGATCCGGCATGAGCCCCATTATGTAGAGATGTCTCCTTAAACCACAATGTCCAGTAAGAGATCCAACCAGATGCCTGAGAGCGCTCCGTGAAAAACCCAGCAACGTCTCACTAATGGCCTTGTCCGGACCCCCGATGAGCATTTTGGAATGCCGAAAACCAAGTGAGGTCATCCAAAAGGATGAATGCTATGAAGCTGTCCATGTCTGGAAGCCTGACAGACATGTGCCAGAAGACACGCCAACAGCAGGCTCGGGACCAATGAAAGGAAGAGAGGCGCCTAATTTGGCAAACCTATCCACCTGCTCATTTCCAAAAATTCCCATGTGACCTGGCACCCATACTAGAAGCACATCCTTCTAGAGAAGAAAGCTCTTCCAGTCTTTTTGAACATTCTAACACTAACCTGGAAGTGAAGACGCATGAACTCAGCGCCTTCAACGCAGCCTGGCTGTCCGAGCAGATACAAACACCTTTTAAGTTAGTGTTACGTACCCTCTCATCCAAAACACAACACAGAATAGCATAAACCTCAGTCTGGAAGACCGTGGTCCATTCACCAAGAGATACTGTCAAATGATCTCCGGTCTCAAAATAGACCGCAGTTCCAGACCTACCATCCATTCTGGAACCGTCCGTGTAACACCGGAAGTAGTTATCAGGTATCAGCTACGAAATAAACAGGCCTAGCGTGACAAATAGTCAGTCGCGGACCAGGGGAGGCACGTCGGAGATGAGATGCGCTGTCTGGTGACACAGGCAGTCTTAGATAAAGCCTCACAACTCGATGATGACGTGGGCTAATGACGAATGGGCACCGCCACTTTAAACTTAGTGCTTACCCGGGCGGGGGGCGGGATATTATACGGGGTGAATGAGACTCCTAAATCGTGGTGAAGATAACTCATCTAGGGGAAGGAGACCCCGGCAAAAAATGCCCGGTCCTCTATGTTTAGGGGTTTTACGTTGGGCCCGCCACCCCAACTACTCAAAAATCAAATTGCGAAAAAAGGTCAAGAAAGATTAGAGGTCGTGTCTGGCCTAAACAGCAACCCTTATGTGAAGGGAGAAGCTGATATAAGATAAAAATAAGATAATTATAAATTGAAATTAGCAACTAGATATGACCGGTAAAGTGTAGCTTTGTTTAGATATCTGGTCAGAGCTGCCTAATCTGCAACATTCAACCAAGCTATCATTTCGTCCCTCGTTAAGATGAGGCCACGCAAACGCCTTTTTCTAAGAAATGATTATTTTCATGCTCACAAAGTTTACACAAAGAGCCAGGAGTAGTCTTTTCCCTGGCTGAAAGGTTTATAGTTTAAATTAATAAGTTCTCCTCTTATTTTAAATATACTGCTAATATTGGAGACACGCATACCCAAATTTACATAATCTACAACCAGAGAAAGCTGCTTGTAATGTTATGAAATACCCCTTTCAAAGTTTTATCTCGAAAAATCCGGCCGATAACCGACGGTTAGGGTTTTAATTAATAAACTAAAATTTAGTTAAAAGAAAGCTAACCTCGCCCTTTTCTAAAACCCTTGTAAAATGAATTTTCCTAAAAAAATATTTCAAATAAAACTTATAGCTTTTTATATGTGAAGTCCAAGTTTAAAGTAAATCGTTGGAGCTAGTTTACCGAGAAAATGCATCAAAAAAATCAATAAATTCATTCAATTAAAAGTTTTCTTCGGTTGACTTCGATTTTGAACAAAAATCTTATTATTGTAGTACCCACTGGTACAACATAAATGAAATATCAATTTCTAAAAAACTCTTTTTCGGACTCGAGGGGAAGGGAGTGTCTTAAAAAGTATGTTTCGGTGAAAAGTCAATTTCGACAATTTGACACGATCTCAATAATTCCTCTTCCCAACAGGGTAAAAAAAAAGTAAAAATTACAGTAAATATGCTACTTACTTACTAGTGGAGTGTTTCGTGTAAAAGTATGATCGTATGTAACAATAAATAAATAAAAAATAAATAATAATAATAAAATAGCAAGTTGCCAAGTGGGCCATGATCTTGGGGCGGCCAGTATGGGTGTGTGTCTGCGCGCGCACAAGTATAGTGGTCACTGTGCAGTTAGCGAACAAGGGTGCTAATTCTGTACATTTTCATATATGACATAATACACTTGTCTCTCATACATTTTATAAACGCAGATAATAATGCTAACCCTTGTTTTTTTTTTTAAACTTTTATCTTAATACAAATACATTATCATATTTTATATAAACACCTAAACTTTTTGTGAACATCTATCAAGCGAGGGAGGAGTTACTTCTTATAAGGAAGTTGCCAAGTAAAAAACAGCTTTACAGTTCATATAGTTTCAAACAGTGTGCCAAGCTTTATTTTCTTTTCTCACCCAGCATATACAAGTAATCTGAAAATCTCATGGTTCCTTCCATAAAAAAAATAACATGACGTTGGTATAAACAAAAAGTACGTGGGTGTATGGATGGCTGACAAGTTGAAATAATCATTAAAAATACCAAAACTACAACATGTTAGAAATTACATACAATTATTATTATTCTTAATGTATTTGTTAAATCTATTTATACTTTAGCTGTGATGAGACAATAAATGTTGCCTCTCCTGATTCTGCCTCAATGTTTTTTAATCCACTATATGTTATCTATTTTGAAGAGTGATGGTTGATCTAATGTTATATATGGATTAATAGGATTAGCCGACGATTAGCCTAGTGAGGAGTATAAATCCAAGTAGATACTAGAAATGCATGTAGATACTATTTACCACTACTGTAGAGGCTTGGATGTACTGAAATTTCTACTCCTGCAAGGGGGGAAATTGAGTCTTTCTTTAAGCGAAGAAGAATCTTTGGTGGTTCTTTGGTGTCCCAGAACTCTACTTCTATCCATCTTTGTATAAACTATTTCAACCTAGTTTCAATTTCGAACAATACAACCAACAATTCTCAAATATTTTTCATCCATTTAGGAAAAATCTCAAACAAGAATGAGCCCTGAGCCTCTTGGTTCAATTTTGTTAATTAATCAAATAAAAGAAACCAAAAGCTTCGAGCCCAACATGTTGAACTGATAGAAAGTATGGACGAAATATCTTCCGCAAATCTCTGGCCCGATATGTCCAGCTGACGTTACTAACATGGGAAACTGCTGCCGGATTTGTGACCAGTTCTCAGCCATAAGCAGAAAAGCGATTCTCCAAAATGGTATCACGGGTTCTTAACTTGTATCATTTGGTCTCTGTGGAAACAGTCGGGTTAACTGTATCACAATCACAAACACTAGTCGTGCAGAAAACACTTTTATTACTACTAGCGAATACACATAATATTCTTGACTTGATAGACACTGATGGAACTGTGCCTGTGGCCCAATGTCTTTATTCTTCCCCCAACGCCTCCATCGGGAAGGAGCATGTTTCGATTTTTGTTTTCCTTGATTTAACCTTCTGTGCAGGTTCAGCTGGTACCGTCGCTGGGGCCTCATGAGTATATACAGTCGAAGCTCGGAAAAAGCGGTAGCTCTGTCTTACATCCCGAAGGCGCCTAGTAGTTGAAGTAGTGGTACTTATTGACCATTAACAGATGGCGTCACAGTCCCTTTGCTAAGCTTTTATTAATTCCCTGGCCCAATTTAGCCTGCGAGGCGGGCTAGAATGCTGAAAGGATTCTGAGGCTTTTATATATGTATAAATTATAAAACCTTCTTAATCCCAGTAATTCCAAGCTAGGCCAAGAGTGATTGGAAAAATCATAGTATCTGTCCCCACTCTTGGTTTGTGGGATTGTGGTCTTGATACCTGTCTGATAGTTCATTAGAGCCATTAGGATCTCCTTTCTTTAGTTTCGTGAGGAATAAAGTGTGACTATAATGTAGCCTTCATTTGCTAATTGAATGGCTTATAGCTCAATCTATTCTTAAATAAGCACAGCGATGTGTTGTTATTTGTGGGTATCGAGTGCAGGAAGAGCTTGCACTATTATAGTCTCTGTCTTGGATACATGATGAGATTTCATAAAACCTCAGAGGGGTAATTAAAGATCCCCAACCAAATTTTGGTAAGTAGATTGAATACTCGTAAAGAATTTACTCAGACATAAAAATTGTTCAAACAGAAACATACCATGATAATGGATCAGTGAATCCTATGAATCAGGGAACAGATGAAATCACCGTATATAAATTTCTCCAGAATCAGCGACTTGTTGTCTCTAATCCATGCCGACTATTCGGTTTCCTAAGTTGAATTTAGAATGCATGTTGTCTTTTCCATTTCATTTTAAAGATAATATTAAATTCAAATAAATTTATTTCTTCAAGTTCTGTTATTCAGTTAAATTTCAAAAGAGTCTAAAGCGATGTTTAGAGGGAGTGGCTATAAATCCACTCAGACTCCCGGAGATATCAGTGTCTGTTTGATGTAGAGTTTGTCATAGCATGGTTTTTTTTGAAGCAGGAGATTTTGTAGAAACGTTGAATAAACATTCTCAAGGTTGTCAATTTATTACAATTTTATTTCTTTTTTTTCTTATTTCGCGACAATATATTATCATTGGCCAGAGCCTTCTCAGTGCACTGCCGGCCTCCAGGTCAGTGTTGTCTTGTTGCGAATAACACTATCGCATCACCGGACTGTGAACTACAGAACGTTTACAGGACTCGAATCTGCGGCCGTTGCATTTTGTTTTTTTTTTAAGTATAATTTCAAAAATTATATTTAATTAATCTTGTAAATTTTTCAGTGATGGTCATCTCGTTAAGAAGGTAATGATTGAAGAAACAACCACAACTACAACCAAGTCTACACGGCCTACAGCATCTTCAGCTACCAGAGAACTGGACGATCTAATGGCTTCACTATCTGATTTCAAGGTAAATTTTATATTAACCACATAGATTTATTTACTCATTAATTTTTTCCAAACTACAATAACAATAGTTTTACTTTTTCTTAATTCGTAAAAAGGAAGTATTATTATCATGACAGATTTTCATGATTGTAGTAGTGACGTAGCGAGGAAAGTTCTGTACTAGGTTATCTTTTTATCATATTTTTTTTTTTTTTTTACCAATTATCATCTTCAACAAGCGCGATGATAAGGAGGAGAACTCTCGGATGACTATTAATCACTCTCGGATGACTATTAATCAGCCTTTTAAAATTTGGAACAGGACTCACGCTATGCCACTGCAACATTATTAGTTAGTTCAACTATACATTTTTTTCAAGTGGCACTTTAAAGTAAAGCTACA
Source organism: Triatoma infestans (assembly GCA_011037195.1). NCBI lineage: Eukaryota > Metazoa > Arthropoda > Insecta > Hemiptera > Reduviidae > Triatoma > Triatoma infestans. The sequence goes on along the minus strand of JAAEAF010003240.1, from coordinate 86,669 downwards.
CATCACTGCTCCTTCCAGAACCTTCCAAATATCAATTTCAAATAAAATGACAGGTATTTTTCTGAGTGTAGATAATAATCGACTTTTAAAGAAGATCTTGGAGCCATTTTCCAGTAAAACGCAAAAAAATATAAAAGCAAAAATGATTCAGTAAAGATGCCCTTTCATTAAATTCCGTGGTTTGAGTTTCTTGCGATTTTAGTTTCCGAGATTGTAAATATACACATATAAAAGATTTTTTTTGTTTCATATTTACGGGAAATGTAGAGCTATAGAGGCTAATTAGGAAGAGGAGAGTATTTGAAGACAGCTCTGTAGCGTTCCAGTCCAGCACGCCAATCTCGCCCTTAACAAAAGTTTTTTAACTAAAACCGGAATGCTTCTTATCCATCTCGTATTCACTTTTATTTTAAACCCAGATTTCTAGGAAAAATTTATTGTTGGGGGTCTGGGTAAACTATACTACATTATACAAAGAAAAAGATACAATATTTATAAGAAATATCTGATGAAAATCAAAACACAATGTTTATTTCAGTTCAACGATATTTGTAGAAAAGACTCGCATAGAGTTTCCTTAAACTTGGTATTTTTTTTTTAATTTAAGGCGCGTCAACATCTATGGTCATTGGCGCCCGGAGCCTTCTCATTGCACTGTCGGTCTCCGGACAGTGTTCTGTCATTATAGACAACAATGTCCATCACCGGACAGTTCGCTATAGAGGCTCCTAGGAAGAAAAAATTTAAGGGCAGCACAGCTGGACTCGAACCCGGGTCCTCCGCGTGGGAGTCCAATACGCTAACCACTTAGCTATTCCCTTCCCATTAAACTTGGTATCATATGATAATTATATAATCCCATTACTTTTGTTTTAAATATTTTTTCGGAAAAATTGATTTTAGCGATTTCTAGGGGAGTCGAAATTCCTACAGTGTAAAAATAAATATAATTCTTATTCCAAAAATATGATATAATTACAAAGGGTTAATGTATTTACGCCAGAAATAAGCCTATTATTCTGCACCCTCACCTATCACAAAGCTTCACTCTACCACCCATATCATTAATAACACCAAGATTGAGGCGAAAGACAATTTCGATCTCTAGTTTGCTGCCAGTGTTTTCATTCCAAACCTAAGGAACAGTCTAAGAGCAATTTAACACATTTACACGAAAGGTGAAACGGAGACATCCTTCTTGCTACATACTCTCTACATAGTGTACCCGTAACAGGAACCATATTGTATGCGTGCTATTTAGCAAAACATACATACCCAAAAGAGGACATGCTTTCTTCTAACCCTTTCATAATGCCTTCATAGGCTGTTCTATAAAGATGCCTCTGAAAAAGATTTAGGACCATTAGAACGGCGCAAACCACCCTCTTTTTAAGCCAGCCTATCGGCCTCATCGATACTTTGAGCATAGGTTCTCTAAAGGCTCTACTTATATGTGGCATTCCATTACTGATTTTGATCTGATGCATTCCACCTCTTTATTGTCTGTATTGCAGCTTGACTGTTGGAGAAACTTTACCTATTGTGTCCTTGAGCTTTAGTGCTGTGCACTACCTAAAATGGTGAAAATTTCAGCCTGAAAGACTGATGGGATCTTTGCCAAAAGATATATGCTGACGCTAGTACCGGCGCACTTCTTAAGGAAAATGCCAACCCACTAAACAGCTCTGATCCAGAGTCCATTTTTTTTATAGGCCACGATTTCATTTTTCATCGTGGTCATACCGGTGTTTTTTTAAATATTATAAGAATTGCAGTTTCAGAAAGTAATCTGGCATGTTTCATCAGATTTTTTTATTACATTGTTGTTTTTATCTTAGTTAGCCATTTTTATCATCCAGAAAAATTCTCCTTCTTTCTCTCTCTCTCACACACACACACACCACACGTGTAAAATAGTAGATCTGATTTATTATCATTATTTAAATGGAAGGGGTTTTTATGTTGTTTTTTTTTTATTTTCGCCCTGACCCATCTAAAAATAGTATTATTTCCCTACTACTTTTTTACCTTCTTGTATAAGTATTTTGGATGAATATATGTAAACGTTTTACAGAGCCAAAATCTTTATACAATTATATTTTTAAAAAAGAAGAAATTACTTCATTTTTTTAGGTTTTATAAATAGTTTATTAGACCAACTAACTCCTTTTACATTTTATTATGTGCTTACAGTTATTTTTTTATATAAACATATATCTTATTTTGTTTTTTGTTTTTTTTTTTCATTTCTTATAAACAGGTTAAAACAAATTTTCACATATGTTTAAATAAGCAAAATATGTAGAGCTCTCAATTTGCGCCCAATTTATTGGGAGGTGGGTTATATTATATCTTTTTTTTTAACAAAGTTTTGTGTGTTTTCTTATTTTTAAGTGCTGTTTTGTTTATTGTTTACATTATTTCATTAAAAATATCATTTAAATTAATTCAGTTTTATTTCATTTAAAATAATATATATTAAAGTTTTCATCCATTATTTGTGGATTATGTATGGATAAATAATATATTTTAATATGCATTAAAAGTAAAGAAAATATCTTTTTTTTTTGTAATGTTATATTAGCGAAATTCATCAGTTTTGCCGTTGTATTTTTGCAGTCTTTAAAATTTACATTTTAAGTTAGTAATCATATTGTCAGTCACATGTTGCAATTCATTTCTGGCCATTCTTTTAAGTGAATGTCAAAATAAAGTTTTAAAGATTGGATAATGATTCAAAAAAGTGCATTGTCCAATGAAGATGCACCCATTATGGTTAGCATAAAGATAAAATTATTCAGTTCTATTATTTATACACAAATATATTAAAAAAAAATCTAATGTAATCATTTCTTAAAGTCAGGTACTTCAAAAAAAAAAAAAAAAAAAAAAGAATGTATACAAACCATTTAAGAACGTCATGCCTCATCCAAATCACATATAAGCCTATATCAACACTTTGTCGCCAAAAAACTCCACGGTAAAATGAGAGCTGCCGAAACCAACCTTGCCAACACGAAAACTCCGAACTAATTTGAATAATAAAAATTTGGTAATTATTCAATGTTGAAAATTGAATCTGAAAGTTTTTTTTGAGAATTTCACATCACATTTTCTTTACAGGAGAGTTCAAGTTTAAAATAATGTCCAAAAATAAAGAATTGGCAGAAATTATACGCAGTGAATTACGTACTGCAATTGAAAAACTGGTAATACTAAGCGATAGTAATACAAAAATAACAAAAAAAGATTTACAGTCTGAAATCAAAAAAATTATATTTGATATGGAGAAGATTCATTGTAAAATGATAGCTCAAGCTGAAAAAGAGTCTGAACAGGAGTTTCTCATTTGTCTATGTAAAGAATCAATGCATAAGGTAAAAAATAAACTTTTTTGATTAATAATTAAGTTATACTAGTTTTACAAAGAGAAGAACAGAAGTTTCATTCACAGTTAAAAATTAAATCAAAAATGAAATAAAAGGCCTAGTGAAGTTAGAAATGAGTTTAAAGGATATAAATCGTATAGCAATAAGGTAGAAATTGAAATCTGGAAAGAAATAGGTCATGACTCTACTATTATAGACACAGAAACTAAAGATGAAGTTGATAACGTACTCACAGAAATAAACTCTAATCATAGTAGGTTATGTAAGCTGACTTGGTAGCCAAATATAACCTTAGCTTAATAATTATCTTTAATATATCAGGTGATTACTGCAGCATATGTAACACAAGATCACTATTCAGATATTATATTGGAAGAAGATTTTCTAAGACCAAAAAAATTTGGACTAATAATAAAATTAACTTGAAAACCTAGTAAGTGTGCTGTAAGTGGTTCCTAGCAGGAGAAAATCTAAGGTTATCATTGACGAGTCCAGCGCGCCACTACTGAACTAATACCACACTCCTTGAACAGTACAGAGTAAAAATTAAATTGATTATGAGATTGGATCTGCAATATTGCATAATATACGTCAGGCTCTCACTGCTTAGTTCATCAAATCCGTATATAAAGTTAACTTCCACTACAATGTTTTGCACATTTCACTGGAGTGTGTGAGACAGAAACTTTGTATGTGAAGTGAATGAACTCTTTTGATGAACTAGACTTTGACGATGGATGAAAAGACGAAACTAGTCAGAATCTTTCATCAAATTTAAGAATATATGGTAAGGTTCTGAATACTTATCTTTAGGAAACAAGTTAAAGTGGTGTTAGATGAATTTTATTAGTACTGAGTGAAAAATAGAAAAGAAAAAAAAGTTAATGTGTTAATGTATACCTATTATATAATATTGTCAGATTAAATAAAAAATAATAGATGTAAATCACTCAGCCGGTAGCAAGCCCTTCTTTTATTAATATGATGGTGAGGGAGATACAAAATACAGTTTATAGCAATTAATTTTTTAACTACTTACAATGATAATGAAACTGTGAATAATAAGAATATGTGCCAACAGTTCTCGGATAGCTACATATGCGAACTATTAAAAAGCATATAGCCAATGACATTGTATGCTTGCAAGAACAATAAACATTTAAGGCCAAAACATCAGACTTTCCAAAGAAATATATACTAAATTTATCAAGCAAGCAAATTTAGAATGTTATTACCAAATTTAAATGATTCTATTTAAAATCAATCAGTGTGCAAGTATACTAATGATGGTCTTTTAGAAGATAATTTATCAAAAATGTAAACAAAGTTGTTCCAAGTAATTAACAAGTCTGCATAGTGGTATGACCGTAATAGGGGCAGGAACAGTAGATATTACCAGAGATCTTTATATTTGTAATAAGATATCGTTCTATTTTATGGAAAATATGTGATATGTTCATGACTGATCTCTTGAAATATGAGAAACTCATGTCTGATCACAACGTCATCATTTTTAAAGGGAGTCCTGGGTTCGAGACCATTGGGGCTGCCCTTAGATTTTTTCTTCCTAGGTACCTCTACAGCTCACTATCCGATTATGGTCAGATTTATCTGTAACGAAAGAACACTGTCCGGAGGCCGGCACTGAGAAGGCTCCGGGTGCCAATGATCATAGATGTTGACGCGATAAAAAAGGAAAAAATGCAGATTACAACTTCAAAATGATGCAAAAATATACAAATGTGCTAGAATAATAGTGAAATTAATGCACACTAAGTATGAAACGCTCTAAAAAGTTTTGGATGAAGGCTGTAACAAAATTAATTTAGAAAATACATATAAATTACCTAATCCTACCATAAATACTTAGACGAAAGTTATGTTTTGTATATCATTATCTAATTAGTTGCAATTTTGTACCTTATTAGTAAAAGTTTAATTGCTAGACAGTATGAATTTTTACTCATTTTATTAACTTGTAACAGGATGACAAAGAAAGTGACCGTTGTCCCCCGTTTCGGGCATCCTCGTTCAGAAAACGCGACCAAAGTAGTGGCAGTCAGTATCAGAAGAAACCCTATTAGGAAACACAAAAAAAAAAAAAAATCATGTCTCACACAATGGTCATCTCAGAAACATCTATGTCGAGATTGATTAAAAGCGACCTGGAGATGGCTGCTTATCTGAGAATAACAGGTCAAACATCTGGCCTAAAACAAAGTATATAGGACAGATCTGAAATTCTGTTATAACGTTACATTCACTGTCCTCATAAATAAATTTGATTTATTGACTAAAAAATTTCAGCATAGAGAACAAAATTTAATCGCCAAAATGATTGGGTACAGCTTTAGAGAAGCGCATGAAGAGATTGGTGGAGTTGAAAGAGAACATAGTCCGGGCTCCGTTACGGTTTGGTTGAAAGCTGAGCTATCAGACGACAATAGAAATTCATTCTTTTGCGAGAAAGGTGTTAAAAACTTACGCGAAAAGTTACCAAGTGTTATGCTAGAAATTCATTGTAAAACCTTAAATCAAATCCTTTTTTCAAATACTCATTAGGTGTTTCAGCAAGATTCAGCATCTGCCTACAAGGCGAGGTCAACCCAAGAATGACTAACACTGAATGTTCCTGAGTGTATTAGTGTTGCAGATTGGTCCGCAGGTACCCAGCACTGCGTCCTTAACTGAGGATAACCTCTTGTAAGAGTCTGCAGTAGCATTCCTTCTTTTTCTTCTTCTTTATTGTGGAGATTAACAGAAAGATCGTTCCGTTTTCACAATTATTGTTCGCATAGATGTGCCTCTGCATTAACCTCTTAGTTCATATTATTATTCACCGTTCAGGTAACGCTAGAGGCTAAACAACATAGCCTACAATTTGAATGCAAGACACTCCATGTATTTTACTTTTCAGTAATTACAAGCCCTCAATTTTTCGTACAGCTTTATCTGAAAAGGTTTAAAAACAGTGTCGCTGCAACCTATTTATGCTACATATGCCGACGGCATAAGTAAATTTGGATCCGTTTTGTAAATATGATTGCCTATAGTATCATATCCCCTGGTGTTATCCAAACTGGTAAATCTTCCAGTGATTTATTTTTCAATTACACAATTACAAACCATTGTCAAACATGTTTGCAGGCTCAAACAACTTCGAAACCTGTATTTCCTGTAAAAACTCTGTTTCGAAGGTATGACATGAATATAGGATATCCTCTTTTAGCAAAAACAGAAACCAAACAGTCAATTATTGAATTGCTTTCACATCCAAACAATGAACATATTTTCCATTCTATAGCCTTGTTTTCTAGATTTTCAACTAGATATAAATTTAAAAATTTATATCTAGTTGAAAAATTTAAACTTAGATATTGAATTTTATGAAAAAGTGGAAATTCATTACATTTTATATAATACTTTTTCCAACTATTTCCTTTTTTGGCTACAAATAGTGGGATTGCACATTGCAAGTTAGAAGTTGAAGTTACACCCTTAGCTAGTCACTGTCTGATTTATATATAATACATTGGAATTTTTTGGAACTCACGGAATTTAAATTTCTTTCAATGAACATCAGGTACATTTTCTAGAAGAATTGTTCCCCTCCCTTTTGCATTGGTAAAATTGGATAAAATACATATGATGCACTGATAGTGTTTATCCTGGAGAAGGAACAAATATAGTTTGTAGTTGGAGTGGACGGGCGGGAGTGTGGTCTCCTTTCTTGGCCGTGCTAGAAATAGTTTTTTGAGGGTGGGAATTGGTGGTGGGAGATGTAGTACATGTTAGCAGCGGTGACCCCTCCCTTCTCATTGAGGCTTCCACATTTGCACAGGGTAACATATCTTTAAATGTTGTCAATCATTATAAACTACTTATCATATTCAATTTTCAGATATTGAGCATACATAAAAAAAAAATTAAACCAAACAAAAAAGTTAAAGTGTTGTGTATTTTTGTTTTATTTGTGTCACAGGTTTCACCATCAACAGCGACTACATCATCACATATAACTACTGATTGTACATACGCAAAACCAAGAAGTAAACCTCAGCAGCATACCAGCCGGGAAACAGGTGCAGCACAATTAGACTGTATGCTCGATAGCCTACAGGCAGACATGAGCAGACAGGGTGTAAATACTACACAAAAAGGTTGCTGTTCCGCTTGTGATAAGCCAATTGTTGGACAAGTAATAACAGCACTTGGCAAAACATGGCATCCAGAACATTTTGTTTGCACCCATTGTAATCAAGAACTTGGAACAAGAAATTTTTTCGAACGAGACGGACGGCCATATTGTGAACCAGATTATCATAATCTATTCTCACCGAGATGTGCCTACTGCAATGGACCTATACTTGATGTAATTTTATGTTTTTTTTTTTTATAGTCATATTTGTTGCTGTGGGGGTGGGGGAGAGCCATTCATTTATTTTTCATAAAGGGGAACTAATTTGCAAAAGGGAAGCCCTAGGTGTGAGTGTATATTTGTTATTTAGTTCACACAATCCTGGGACTGTTATTTTAAATTTACCAAGCGTTAACTACTAGTACCCGGTAGAACGCCCCTTTGCATCACACTATTTTAACTATGACTCACCCTAATCATAACTTGAAAAATTAAAGTTTATTATTCTTCCCTTATTAAGGACTGATCTTCAAAAATGAAAGATATTTCTTGAATTGTAAGAACCAAATTTTGAATTTAGTGCTTTATTTGCAGCAATATAACTTATCAAATAATTTCGAAATTATTAGCATTTCGTCGATTTTTTTTTTTTTTAATATTGTTATAAGTTATAGTTTAATGAGGATTTTAATAATCAATTGCTAACCCAAACTTCAAAGAATTCAAAGTCATTTGGGGAAATTAAGTCCAAAGGATTTGATTACATCAAGGTTTTACCAAAACTTAAAAAATGCAGAATAACTCCAGTAATTTGAAATTCTCTTATATTCTGCGATAGCAGTTGAAAACTTACTCTACACCTAATACACTAATACTTGAGTATCTTTTTTTTTTTCTAGGATAAATAAATATCTTAATTTTATTTTATTTTTTTCACAGAAATGCGTGACAGCACTTGAAAAAACCTGGCATACGGAACATTTCTTTTGTGCACAATGTGGTAAACAATTTGGTGAAGAAGGTTTTCACGAAAAAGATGGTCGCCCATATTGTAGGGATGATTATTTCGATATGTTCGCGCCAAAATGTGGTGGTTGCAATCGCCCAATCATGGAGAATTATGTATCAGCGCTTTCAACACAATGGCATGCAGATTGTTTTGTGTGTCGGGTAATAATATTATTATTTTTACTTATTTTTCTAATTATCTTATTATATTGTTTCATATGAAACTTCGATCCAACCGTTTTTTTTTTTTTATTTAGATTGGAAAGCAAAATTATTTTGTGTATATTTTATATGTATTTGATGTACCATTTTTATGTATAAAGGATTGTCGGAAAGCTGTTACTGGAAAAACATTCTATGCAATGGAAGGAAAACCAGTATGCCCAAAATGTGTAGGTGTAGATGAAGAAGAGGAAGACTGATATTATTAAACATAAAAGAAAGAAAGAAAGAAAAAATTTATAATATTAATGGCTTTAATTGTATTTTAATTTTACCAATTTTTTGTCCCCATCCCCCCCGACCCAAAGTCCAAAATACTCTCTGTCCGAGTCACATATAAATATGTATGCTGTATCTTCCCCATAATATTTACCACTGTTAATAGTATTTCTTTTATGCAGACAAAAAATTAATTCTTTTTTGTCTGTTATCACAAAAAAAATGTTGCGTTTTTGTATTTGTACTTGTATAGAATAATAAACATTATTTTTTAATATAATACCTATTTTCTTTAAGTTGGCTTTCGTTAAATTATTATACCTAACTTATCTTAAGATATAATGTAAAATAACAAAGATAAATGAATTTAAAAAAAAAAAAAAAAAAAAAAAAAATCTATATCTTGTTGGATACTAATAAAAACTTTAAAATATTAAAAAGGAGAAAAAAAAAAAAATAATTAAATAACTTTCCAAAAAAAGTTCAGTCATTAAATCTAAAATAAAAGCATAAACTGCCTTAAAAAAAATTGTGGAAAAAGTTGGCAATGAATTAAATAAAAAATAAAAAATAAAAAAAAAATCGTTAAAATACAAAGATTAGATATATCTACCATCAGATATTTGGATTTAGAATTTTTGGAACCGTTCCACTAAATATTTATTTAATATGATTTCATCAAAACTAGGCTACTTAATAATTTTTTTAAGGCTTTTTTTTATCCCCCTCATAAAAAAAAAAATGTAATTGGAATATTAATTAAGTTTATAGTAAATGTAATTAAAAAAAAAATAATTATCCGAGAATATGCAGAAATTGCTTAAGCTTCCATTTTGGAATGACACGCCCAAATAAAAAATACGCCCCTTCATTCTTATACAGGCTTGGTATTTTACTTTTAAAATTTCAATTTTTAGAAATTATTTTTCGTAACATATTTAATGAAAGCCAACATCATTTATTCTAATTTCCTTAATAATGAAATATAGGCCTCATAAAATTATTCAAGACAACATCTGTATTTGAAAATTAAAGAAAGTGCATTTTCCAGGATCATAGAAGTGATGATTCTTAAATATGCAACTAAAATTGGAATCTCTCCAAGACTGTGTTATTTTATTCTTCAATAGTCCAGATAGAATACAACAAGGTCTCTCTATAAATGATAAAAAATTCCCCGATATGGAGTACATATAAAACAAGAACAATAAAACTCAATAAACTCAAGAAATAAATCTGTTTTTTAGTAAAATATACTACAAAGAAATTAAATCAAAGTTATTAAGAGACAAAATTTGTTTGTTTTTTTTTAACACAAAGAAGAATGAGAAAAAATTGGCGATGAAAATAAATAGGCTTAATCCTGCTTATGAATGTTGAACCTATACAAAACAGTTTATTGAAAGAAAAATCTACTCTCTATGGGCACTTGAAAACTGGATTGTAGAATATAAATTAATAAAACTGAAGACACTGAAGACAAGATTAAAATAATTGAATAATACTTAATTTGCCACATTTATTTCACATATCTATAAACAATTTTGTTTTAGATCACTGTTTACATTGAATGAAAATTTATTTTTTGTATTTAATAAATAAATCTTGTTGCAACATTTTTAAAGTAAAGAGATATAATTTGTTCACTGTACTAGTATAAAATTACATATATGCAAGCAAATACCTGTTAATAACAATAACAATAACATTCCTTAAATTCTAGTTGAATTTTAATTTGTAAACAAGAAGCTGTAAACTTCAAAAGGGATTAAGGGCTAATTTTGTTTATAACTTATTTAATATTCCATTGTTCAATTAAATGAAGTCATTAACAGAGAAATGTTGCTAAGAATCTTACTTTTGCTTTTTCCAAGTTCATTAAGCCGATTCTTCCCCTCTTTCAGCATGAGAAAGAGAGAGAGAATGGAAGGTGGTTCAACCACAAGTTTGTAATATTTAAGATAGAGGTGTCGTGAAAGTGGTACACAAAGTCAAATCCATAGCAGCTTATACTGAAATGGTTCCCTGAATTGGTTAAAGTATTTAGGATAGATTTTTGGTTGAGGAGAACCTCAGTATTGAGGAAATCCAAAAAAAAAAAAAATTTAGGATAGATATGTAGAGGAAGTAGCTAAAAATCCAGTATGACTTTGAAGTCCTGTGCTTCTTTTTTGTTGGTCATAGAAGTTTTGTTTAGAATAGATGTATAGAGGAAATGACTGCGAAGCGATATCCACCGTGATCTAGACGAAGATCTGATGTGCTTCCCTATGTTGGTTACAGTTGTTTTGTTTAGGATAGAAATATATAAAGCGGCTGCATCCCTAGAAGATCTGCTGCAGCTTCCCCGTGTATCGGTTGCAAGTTGCTATGTTTAGGATAGAGTCTACAGTAAGTGATTACAAAGCTAAATCCACTGCCCACTGCTGTGCTTCTCTTTTATCTAATGCAAATTTTTATAGTTTAGGTATATTTTTAGAGGTAGTAGCAAAAAAAAAAAAATTACTACGATTTCTATTTTTCTGGTGGTGAGCTATATTTTGCTTGAAGATAACCAACTTAGTTGCATACATCAGAAACTGACCCTAAGTTGCATTGAGGGACCGCTTTTTGTTCTACTGTAATATTTGTTGTTAGACTTGAATATCTGTAGGCACCCAAAAATCCCCAAATACATGGTTAGACTGCTTCTTAGAATATATATCCTTCCTATAATGTATAATCCTTCCTGGAATGTATAATCCTTCCTATAATGTATATCCTTCCTATAATATACAGTCCTTCCTGGAATGTATATTACTTCATTTGTAAAACAGGATTATCTTGTAAACTACCTTGATAAACTCCCAATATTTTCCATGAATATAAATTTGGATCGCTTTAGGTAACAAATGTATCTTGAATTAGATCAGAGATATTTTCCGTGACAGCCTGCTTCTTTTTGTGGTCATCGACCGGTTTCGGGCGTTTCGCCCAGCATCAGATGCTTTTTGTCAAACAGTGTGATAACATAGATTTGCATAGAGCAAATTTAGTTGATAGACTCTTGAATTATAGTCAGATATGTTTTTCGTGATAGCCTGCTCCATTTTGTAGTCATCGACCGGTTTCTCGGGTGTTCGCCTGTCATCAGGGGATGTTTGCATTAAACAATCTTGCACAGAGTAAAATCAGTAGACATACTCAATTCTTGAATTTCAGTTTCCTGAATTACTTTCATAAAGGCCTGATATTTTTTGGAATCTTGTCGTTTTTTTACAATGCAGATGAATGAAGAACTTGTGACTTTGTGGATTAATAAAACTCAAAATAATTTTAAAATAAATAGATTTACTTTTCTAGTGATATCTCTTTACTTTATTAGCTCATCACTGAAGAAACGTATTTATTAAATGAAATAAATTAGTCTTTTCTTTTTACAAAATCTACATTAATATTTTATTTGTTTCTTGTATCATGTTACAGGATTGCCGTCAACCATTCCAAGGTGGATCATTCTTTGATCATGAAGGCCTACCATATTGTGAAACACACTATCATTTCAAGAGAGGATCACTTTGCGCCGGTTGTCATAAGCCCATTACAGGTAGAAATAAACTAAATTTTGTATCTAGTTAATTAAAAAAAAAAAAAACATGTAAAGAAGATTTGTTTTGATTTTCTACATATAATAGTATTCGAAATTATTGCTGTTTATTGCGTTGCCTGGCACTGTTATGGTTATAGCGAATTGGTTGCTATAGTAATGTTAATAAAAATTTAAATCTAATTAAATTAAATTAATGTGCATTCTACAATTTCTGAACATGTTCTTAGCATTAAATCAGTTACCATCAGCAAGTATTAGAGTAGCTCGCTAGTTCCATCTAACCTTATATGCAGCGTTTGCCCGGGCGCCCGCATCTTTTCTTGCTCTTATCAATGTATTTAGTGTCCATTTCAATAGAGCCAATAGTCGATGCTTTTCCAATTCGACATTACATTTCAAAAAAATCCATCAAGTGCTGTGAATTGACCTCCCCCTACTTTCTCTTACCTCAATTAATAACAATTCTAAATGACAGTTTATTGTTCTTGATACCTATATGATTCACCCTTGCAAAGAACCCTGATCAGTTTACACACATTTTGGAATTTTTGTATTAAACTCTTGGTTATTAACATTAGATATAAATGGGGGGGATGAGGAACTGACGTTATGCTGGTTGTATAACTTATGTATTCTTAGCACCTATCTGGAAGAAACTATAATTTAAATCAAATAGCAGCCCTTCTTCACAAATCCCCAGAATCCTTTGAAACATTCTTTTTTTTCGGAAGAAGTAAAAGGTTTACGTAAATAATTGATTAATTTGGACCGTTGTTAATATTTAAAAAATCTAATTATCGGCATATTTTAGGAAATCATTTTGTAAAAGTAATAGCAAGAACCAAAGTATTTTCTTTACTTGGCAGAAAAGTTTATTAGCCGGCGTTCCCAGATTGCTTTGGTGCTCTTCATCAAAAGCATAGAGAGAGAGAGGTCTAGGTGTAAGTGCTGTGAATTTACCCCAAGATCTGTTTCTAAACAATTGCTGATGAAGAAACCAAAGGTGTCCGAAATGTCGACTAATAAACTACCGTTTTCATTCAAAATGTAAAGAAAAATCTTTGATGCAGTTTTTTAGAAAATACTCAGAACCTATTTCGTTAAAATCGCAATCGCCGGTTAATCGATTTTCTTCAAACTTCGAAATTCTAGCAATGCATTTAATGAACTTAATATTTATTATACAAGGGTTGAACCGAACATTTTATTTAAGTTTTAAGATTGCAACACCCGTAGAAACTTCCAAAAAACGATTTGGAAATGTAAGTAAGCGAAGTATTAAAACATTCGTTAAGAGAAAAACGCGAAAAACTTCAAAATTTGAAAAAAAAGAAAGTAAATTGATAAACTGGTTGAGATGGATTTCAGCCAGATCGAATTCGTTTTTGAGATATTTTGTTCTCTCTTTTTTTCTCTTTCTCACACATACACTAAACCATTCGCTAAAAACCTTTTATAATGAGCAAAACACTGAAATAATAAATTAAGTGAAGGGAATAGCTAATTGGTTAGCGTACTGGACTCCCATGCGGAGGACCCGGGTTCACGTCCAGCTGTGCTAAACTTCAGATTTTTCTTCCTAGGCGCCTCTGCAGCTCAGTCCGGTGATGGACAGTGTTGTCTGAAACGAGAGAACACTGTCTGGAGGCCTGCAGTGCACTGAGAAGGCTCCGGGCGTAAGTGACCGTAGATGTTAACGCCCCTTAAATAAAAAAATAATAATAATAAATTTTCTTCTTCCTTAATAGATGTCATCTAACTTTTCAGGCATATACATTTTTATTTTTTTTTATCTCTTTAGGCATAGAAGCCAGTCAAAAACTTGCAGAATACAAAATATTGGTAATGCCATGGTATTTGGAGTTGTGAACTATTTGCGAATGTGAGAACGCGCATGTCTTTTGTTTTGGAAATAATTAATTCATAAATGTTTTATAAAAGTAAGATTTAGAAGAGAAGTATGGTAGATTTTATCCTATTTTAGCCAATATTATAACACATTTATATCAAACAAAAAATCTAATAATCGCCATATTTGGAGTTAATTGCAAGAATTCATTTTTTTAAAGAAGTTCCCAAGCAAATTTGCATTCTAACTGATGTTTTTAGATTATTGGTGCAGCAAGCTCCCAGATGAAATAAAAATTGGGATTTTATCTATATTTATCAACATATCATTGTGATATAATATATATCTATACCCCATTTTGCGCCTGCTGCTCGTAAGTGTCTTTTCGGTGCGCGTTGTTTTAATAATCAAAAAATTAAATATTTAAGATATATGTATTATTGTCACAATATTGAAATCAAAATTAATGCTACCATTAAATCTAAAGTAAATCATTAAGAAGATTTTATCACTTTCTCTAATTTCAGAATGTTGATCGCATAATGCAATGAACAAGTATTTAAGAAGGAAGCCTAAAAGTTAGATCTTTTCCCTCCTAGAAACCTCTAAGATAAATTTTCTGGAAAAAATATTTTATTAAAGCAGTAGAGACTTTAAAAAAAGTTCGATTAAGACTGTAAGAAATTCAGTGGTTTTCAGTGAAAACTGAAGTGGGGCTACCCCAGGGGAGTAGCCCTGGTTGAAGAATTTTGCTCGATACTTTCGTAGGCTCACTAGGATTTTTCATGTAAGCGTCATCTGATATATGTGAAATAAATATTCCAAAATACCCATTCAGACCATTTTACCCCTAAACTTATTCATATTTAGGCACTTTCAAAACTAATTTAGGCAGTAACTAAATGTATAAATTACATCCAGTCTTAATAAATGCAACTTGAATGCATTGTAAATTGTTAACATTAAGCTATAATTCAAATAAACAGCTGTCCACTAATAAAATAACTTTATTTATAATCTGACTATCAAATCTTACCCATTACTGACGCAGTTTTACTTAATAAAAAAATATAGTTCTACATTATTTCGTAATTACAAATATATATATATATATATATAATTTTTTTTTTTTTAAAGTTATAAATAACTAAAAGACAAAGTTTTCATTTGTTTTTGAGAATTTTTAATGATAATAATCTATACATCAAGGATTATTTCTGTTGCCAATTTTTTTTTTCTACTTCTTTCTTCATTCGATTTACGATTCCCCAAGAAATAAACGATGGATGGATTTGGCTTGGTTTCAATATCTGTTAATAAGACATTTTTAACTTCATTTCTTTTTTTTTTCTTTGATTATATAATTTGTGAAAATAAAGAAGAAATTACTAATAATTAATAAAATAAAAGTAATTGTTTTGAATGGGATAAATTTACCCAATAAATAACATTGTGAATTTCTTTAATATTTTTAATCAAGATTTAACATTTTGTTAAGTTTTTTTTTCTTAATATTGTTAATTAGCTGCAAACCAGATTGCAAGTTTTTTTTTTTTTATGCAGGTTTTGGAATTCGGTTTTTGACTATCAAATTTGGAATTCTTTCAACACTTTTACTTGCTCTTAATAGTTGGAAATTGTAGAATATATTGAAATGGCATTTGAGAGAAAACGCTCAAGCAGAACGCCCCCCGCTCCCGGAAATCAATATGGAAAAAATCTTTAAAAAAAAAAAAAGTGATAGATAACTCAGTGTTTAGTGAATATATCGAGTTTTAAGTTGAATCAGTGGATTATATAATTTATCTCTATATGTATTGTATATAAATAAATAAAAAAAATCTACGAATAAGAAAATTCTGGAATTTTCTTTAAATTTGCAAATTTTACGCACTTGTCTTAGCATAAATATACAGACATGGGGTACCCTACCCTACTACCAGGCATGGGCAGGTAGTAATTGAAATGATTACATTGTACTCCAAAACATGCGCCAATAACATTAACTTAATCCGAAGGCATTTATGTCTGTAGATAGTATACGAAATTTACACACAAAAAATCGTAGAAGTCATCCGTATTTCCGGTTTGACAAATGTTGACCAAAACCCTACTGTCAAAAGCGGTGGTGGAGAACCTAAACGGAAGTCCATTCGCTAAATCTATTTTTTCGTACTCAGAGATTCTCAAAACACGTATTATTGAGGAAAACTCACTGTCGAAAATTTGACACGTTGGCAATACTTACTTTCTCTTCATAGTAAGAGAAGTAAAAAATAAAAAATCGCAGAATACTGATAAGTTTTATAAAATCTGGGTTTTTTTTTTCAGTATATTTAATTCTCCTTGGTATAAGTGACCAATTTATTAACTTGGTACTTTAAATTCGAATTAATTTCCTCTAGAACTAAAGTAACTGCGCTTTGAAGTTTTATAATTTAAATAGACTATAAATAATAAGTAGCTTTTTATAATAATACGGCCCATGAAATATATGTCAAAATATGAAGATGACGTCCATACCCAAAAATACTAGTAATTTTTGTGCCAAAAATGATTTTTTTTTTTTTTTCATTTTAAACTCGCCCACTTGTATCCCTAAATGACCTTGAAAAATAAAAAAATAATTTAAACAAAATTATATTGTTTAAATAATTCTAGTAAGAGGGAAAAAATAATTTGTAATTTCAAAGTTAAATTTAAACTACGCCGTTACATTAATAACTTACAAAATGTACATCTGAGTAAAAAGGTGTGAATTTAAGAACATCTATTTCGCGACTGGCGGGGTTGTTTGTTCAATTGATGGAACAAAATAATAAAAATTAGAGGAATAAATTTATAAATAATTTGCAGAAAGTGCATCTTTATATTATATTTTTCAAATTAATTTGGCTTATCAAAATCAATCGTTTTTTTTCACAGATATTTCGATTATTATATATAATCATTATAAGTGCAATAAAAGGTGAAAGTAATTCAGATAATATTATAAGTGGTTTTTTTTTATCTAACATTTGATACTTAACGTCAAGTTACATTTTATGTAATAACCAAAACTGATATGGGCACAGTTTGGATCCAAAAATGCAAAAAACAAAATAAGAGCATCAATCTAATATTAGTGGTGGTTTGAAAATGTAGAATAAAGGATCTTTATAGTAATACACTTTATTAAATATAAATTAGAGGGAAGGGAGTAAGTAGCTAAGTGGTTAGCGCGTTGGACTCCCACGCGGGGGTCCCGGATACGAGTCCAGTGCTAGAGTTTTTCTTCCTAACAGCTCACTGTTCGGTGATGGACAGTGTTGTCTGTAGCGGAGAGGCCGGCAGTGCACTGAGAAGGCTCCGGGCGCTAATGACCATAGAGCTTGAAGCGCCTTAAAAAAAAAAAATAAAATAAAAAATAAATTAATAAATTAAAAAACATTTTACAAACAAAAATTGTTATTTTTATCAGGCGATTTTTCTTTCTAAGTGTTCCGCTAGTTTCAGTATATTTGAGTGGGAGTTATAAATTTATATCGATATTAAATTACCATACCTTAGTGTATGGTAGTTTAATATGCTACGGGTAAAATTTAGCCAGCAATACTTTCACTTTTTGAAACTCAGTGAAGGAATGAAATATCATAAATGTTTGTTTTATTTTATTTTATTAATTCGTATTTATTAGAAAGTAATTCAATATTGTATTATAAAGATCATTAGTCTTTATAGGTTTTAGTTATTTTGTAATGATTAGAAAATGTAAGTTAACATTAGTATATAATAGATAAGAATCGGATCACAGGGGCAATGAGGCGAGAGATCACCTAGCCCGGGAGGGTTCCATACGGCCCAGGCTGAATGCAGAATTACTCCAAGACCGGGTGGCCATAAGGATAGCAGTTGGCCTCCTCACTGGCCAATGTTGACTGGGCCTGACTTATCTAGGTTTTTTCAAGAAGAAGAGGAAACAGCACTGCACCTTCTGTGTCGGTCTTATGGCTGAGGTTTCTTCGCCTCTTTGGAGAAGAGAAGCTGACATCTGCAATTCTCTCTCACTCAGAGGCCTCTCTTGGGACTACTAAGTCTAATAAAGCAGACAGGACTCGAGAGAATGCTCTTAACGGACCACCTAGGAGCTTCCCCTAACCCCAGATTTCAGATAAGGGACAAACCGGAGAGAGAGAACTCCCACTTTATGGGATGCCACAATATACCCATAGGGGTCGCGGCAGCGTAGGCTGGAAAGCCGATCCCCTATAGAATCTAATCTAATAATAGATAGGAAACCTCTTATCATGTTATTTGTATCTGTTTCCACCCTTCTAGCACTGATGATGATTTTATATATATAATATATAATCATAAATAATATAGTTTTTTTTTAAAATGTTCCTGTCCAAAGTCCCGAAAATTAAATTTCTTTTACAATGGTCAAAAGATCACGATGTTTTGAAAAATTAATCTACTTTTATAGTTAAATATTTATCTATTTTTATTTTTTGTGTGTTTTAGGTAGATGCATCACAGCCATGTTTAAAAAGTTCCATCCTGAACATTTTGTGTGTGCATTTTGTCTGAAGCAATTAAATAAAGGAACATTTAAGGAACAAAATGATAAACCATATTGTCATGCATGTTTTGAAAAATTGTTTGGTTAAAAAAAAAAAATTGTAAGATTTTTTCCAAACAATCATACACATCACCTTTTTAAAAAAAAATATATATATATAATATAAATCACACCAAGTCATCGAACAATTTTAATTCAAGTAGTGAATTAGATTAAATATTAACACTGTTAACAAAACAAAACAAAAATATATTGTAACTTCAGTGTTTCTTGTATAGAATTTTAGTCTTCCTTCCTCTTTAAAAGAAAAACTATAATTTGTAGAAGAAAATAAATATCTGTTACTTTTAATGAGCTCAGAAAAATATATTAAATTTTAAAGATTGGTCTTACAAGATTCACTCTCTTACTAAAGTATTGGTGAACTTTAATGGAATGAATTATGAAAGATTCTCCTCTGTTGTTAGATAATGAACATTTTAATAATTGTGAAAATAATTTGGATAAAATTGTGTAATCATAAAAGAAAAAAAAACGTTATTGTACGATTTTATTTACTAATACAGAAATGATTAAAAACAGATTTATCAGGTCAAATATAAAATCGCTTATAATTTCATAATAACTAGATCTATATTCATTTGAAGCAATTTCTTTACTTATAAGTCACGGTTAGTGGCGAACTTTTCGCCATTGAAGCGAGCGAGCTAGGATTGATACACATGCTGGAGCTTCTTGAACTGCCATCGTTAGGAAAGAAGAGAGCGGTGATAACGGGTCATGCTGGCCACCATCCCTCAATAAAAACCATTGCTGCCAGACCTTGCCACTTTCATGACCTATTGAGCCAGAAGTTTAGTTTTTCTTAGATGCAATATCTGCACACAAAAAATTGACATATCTTTTATTCAGAAATGTTTTTTTTAAGTCAAGAAAAAATAAATTAATAAAGTGAAAGAAAGGAACATAGTCAGAAGCAATAAGTTATTAACAAAAGAAATCAGACGGCCAATTTTTGTGCGGTAAAACAAACCTAATTTTTTTTTTTTTTTTTTTTTTTTTTTTTAGAAAAATACAATTAATAATAGAAAGAATAATCCAATATATTATCCAATAATCATATTATCTTCAAAAGAAAGTATATAAACTCCTCACACTACTGCAGTTACCTTGTTTACCTTTGTATTTTATATGATTCCTATTTGGAGAAAAAATATGAAAAATATGTAGCCTAATGATGCAATCCTATCAACAATCCTAAATTCAATAAAAAAAAGAAGTAATTTTCAGTAGTTCCACTTTGAAGCTGATAATTACAGGCAATCTGTGAGAAAATAAATTAAATTAATTTGAACCGAAAAAAATTGAAAAAAAGATCGTTAAAACGGACGAACAAAACTACAATTTCATTTATAAAACTTTTCAAGATTATCTGCATAACCATTCTAAACTTTAATTTTATATTGTCAGCAATGATATAAACTATTTGATTAGTGAACTATTTGATTCCTTTTCTTTTAAAGTGAGCTCTGAAGGGAGGGTTGATCGAATAATTGGATCGATTTCTTTGTAATTTGTTTTCAGTAACGTTGATATCTGATGATAAAGGGGATAAATCATATTAAGAAGCTTTAGTAAGATGATGATGATGATTTTTTAATATGTAATTAAAAAAAAAAAATATATGTTTTCTTAGTGTAGTTGTGAAAGTCAACACTTGAAGGAATTGAAAAAGTAAACGATATGCGTAAAAATGATATGTCATATCCTCTCAAAATACTATAGTAAGAGAGAATATTTATTTAAAAAATAAAATAAGATTTAATTATTACTTTCTACTCTTAACAACTACTAATGGAAATAATAGCTATTGAGATACAAAATTTCAAATAATAACGATTTATTGTTTATTATTTTTGTTTTTTGTTTTTTTTTTTTTTTTAAATTTGCACTAAAATTATTATTTGTTATGTTTACAGGGATATTTTTTTTTTTGTAATGTAATAATTTATTTTTTAATATATCATTGAACTTACTTTCTTTTTGTTAAATAAATAAATAAATAAATAAATTGTGTACAGCTCAATTAATTGTAAGATTGTTGTCGTTTTAAGGATGCCTATATTTAATACTGGCTACTTATAATTTTAAATGTTTTCAAATCTAAACAAAACAAAATTGCTTAATATATAATATATATATATACTATAATCGTATGTTTTTATTTTTGAGATTGTTATATAAAACTTGTACATTAATAGGATTTTAACAATGAATTGAATTAATTTTAAAATATGAATTTTGTGTTGTTTTTTTTTATTTACTATTTCCTTTCCTAGATGTCTCAAAACTCTTAAAAACGTTCAAATCAACCAACACATGCCAGATGTTCATTTATTAGGTTCGAATATTTTTTTCTACAATAGTCAAAAATGTGACAATTACTCCAATTAAATCATTGATTAATCTTGGAACTTTTAATCCTTAAAAATTTAAAAGTAAACAGTATTGTTTAATTCTATTAAACAAATTTTAAAGTTTATAAATGAAATTGGTAAAATATATAAAAAATAATGAGATATTTGTACGCTAATGGCCAGAGGAGTTTTTATAGAAAAAACAAATTACTTTGTTTGCTTTACGTTTCGGGTACCATTGGTGCCCCTTCTTCAGCGTGCAGCTGTCACTTCTCTTTTATAATTTCTTCTGGTAATATTTCTTTAATTTAAATTTTTCTTTCTTCTTTTTGTTATAAATTCTATCAACTTTTCATAACTACTATAATTGTACGATAATGTATTTTCCCCAATAAATTTTTACAGAGCTCCTGAGAAGGGGCACCAATGGTACCCGAAACGTAGAGCAACAAAGAAATTTGTTTTTCTTTTAAAACTCCTCTGGACATTGCCGTACAAACATCTCATTGTAATTTTAAGGCCTGACGATTTGAATACTATATAAAAAATATTTAAAATAAACATTTGTTTTTAAGAGAACATAGTCCGGAGGCCGGCAGTGCACTGAGAAGGCTCCGGGCGCCAATTACCATAGATGTTGACGGGCCTTAAATTAAAAAAAAAAAAAAAAATATTTTGCTTTTAAATTGTCACTTGGAATACATTTTTTGACGCATTCTTTGAGGGGAAAAAAGTATTTTTAGATATAGATAAACAAATAAAACATGACATTTTTATCATTAAAGATCTATCCAAATACGTAAGTTGGGTATTTCTTTTTTTTTTTTTTTGCTACAACACTTCTATTTAAATATGTGGATGGGTCTGCAATGTTGGATAACATCAGGTATTTTATCCGTCGTAGCATGTATATTCCTTCTATTCCTGACCGGTTTCGGATTTTCATCGTCAGAGGAAATTCACCAAGTTTTGTGTAGGGAGGTCATTTCAACGCAATGTTTCTGTTACACTTATGCAAGTGTGAAACCAATTTCACACCAACAAATGTGTGTGTGAGTGTAAATATTGCGTTGAAGTGAACTTTCTACACAAACTTGATGAATTTGCTCTGACGATGGTTGAAAACAAAACCGGCCAGGAACAAAAGGAATAATATATATGCATGCTACGACGGACAAAGAAGTGTGTGAGAGAGATTTTATGTCACAGCATTGAGCTGCCAATCTCATACTCAAGAGAGAAAGTATTGCATTCGGAAAAAAGTGTTTGGAACAGTTAGTAATAATAAAAAAAAAATTTGAGCATATAAAACGTAAATCTCTTGCCTACATTGCTCAATCTCACAATTGCTTTTTCAATGAGATTGGTCCATTTTTTTTAGAAAATTTACTCTAGTTCTCAGAAAAACGTTTTCGACTAATAACTGTAATCTATCAGTGCTGAAAACTATTGCAAAAGTGTAAAGAATAAATAACATTGAATAATTTAGGTTATTCTTCATGTAATCAGCTGTAGCGCTATAAAAGAGTGCAGTTACAAAAAATTTTAAGAAAAATATTTAGTCCAAAAAAAAGACCAGTTTTTAAACCGACTAAAAACATGAATTAAAGGATAATTCTCCTTAGCTCGCAGGTTGTTATTTTTGTCTAGTTATTTGCTGCGGGAAAAACGAATTTTTCGACAAAAACTAGCAATTTTTGCTTTATATGGAAAAAAATAGATAACTGTTAAAGAATGTCTCCTCCCCTACTTTAATTTCTCCAAAATTTAAATCTTTAACCTATATTTAAAAAAAAAGAGGCCAACACTTCATAATGTTGTACGTCATCTTTAATATAAAAGATAAATTCTAATCTTTTCTATTATCATAAGTTTATAGGCAAACAGTTCACAGTTAGTGCTTACCCAGTGGATATGTCAAGAACAGTCAATTTAATTATCTCTAGGGTATTACTTCACCGACGTATTTCCGTCATGTCCACATATTCGTGTAGTACTAGTGGAAAATTTCTTTGCAATGATCCAAAATATGATTTCTTGCAAGATTTAGGCATTGAAAAATGCAATAATGGAGTTTACAATGGTAAATGGAGTGGTAATGGCAAGGTAAAAACTAAATTAACCAAATTTTAAAAAAATACTAGATATAAAATTAGTTTATAACTTTTATTCTTTTTATTAGTTTCTCTTACTCCTAATAAGAGAAAGTATTGTAATCGTGTCAAATTTTCGATATCGAGTTTTTCACCGGAAATATCCGTTTGGAGGTCCCCTGAGTCAAAAAAGTGGTTTTTAGCAAATGGTCTGTGAGTATGTATATATGTAAGATAGCTCAAAAACGAAAAACCGTAGAAAGTTGAAACCTGATATTCCGTTTAGGTATCTCCATGGGATCTACAGTATGTTATCTGCCAAAAATTCATCAACCGGAAGTACCACTTTACTAGTTGTTTTTTATTACTTTTTCGCGATTTTCTCAAAAATGGCTCCGACGATTTTCTTGAAACTTATTATATAAACTAAACATACAAAGATCTATAACTTTTATTTAAAACATTTCTCTGGGAAAATTCATTTAAGGGCACTTTTAGAGGAGGGATAGGGTTATGTTTTTCTCTAAAGTGTTATCATAGTTGATTATACAATTCTATCGTCCAAACAAAATTAATTAGAAATAAATAGATGACCAAAATTTCGAGTTTCACGAAAATTAGTAAACCGAAAGTGCGCTTTTACTGAACAGTTTTTTCAGTTTTCGACGAATCTCATTAAATTTGGTACACAAACTATAAAATTTGTTAATTATAATTTTGAGAACTGGAGTAAGAGAAAGTTGTGTGAATGTTTCATGCCACATTTTTTATTTTAATATAATTCTTCTAATCACAATAACCATTTTAGAATAATAAATAAATCCATTGGTAACTGTGGGATTAAAATACTACAAATAAATTTGTAAACCATTTTCTAACAATTTCTTTTCAGATTAGATTAATTTAATTCTATATTCTTTATCTCAAACATGTTATCTAGGTTTTTTTTTTTAAACAAAAAAAAAGTGTACCATTAATATGTTGATTAGGTGAAATAATTTTTAGATAATAATTAAAAGATAAATAATATTCTTCCGAAATAATTCATTTAAAATCCTTGAAAAGATGAATTATAATTATTAATAGGCAAATGATAAATAGCAATGGTCTCTCTTATCTCTCCGCCACTCCCCAGGTTTGGGAGTGTGTAATATGCAAGCAAGAGTTATCTGTAAACCACTAACCGAAAAAGAAAACTTATAATTCTACATTTTCCGAGGTTATAACATAATTAATAAAAAAAAAAATAATTACTTTTCTAGAAAATGAATACATAATTTTACTTTTTCTTAATGCTTATAAGTGGATCAGAGACATTTTCCGTGATAGCCTGCTTCTTTTTGTGGTCATCGACCAGTTTCGGGCGTTCGCCCATCTCCAGGATGCGTTTGTCACAAAGTGTGATAACATAGACTTGCACAGAGCAAATTCAGTTTACACACTGAATTTGCTTTGTGCAAGTCTGTGTTATCTATCACACTGTGTGACAAACGCATCCTGAAGATGGGCGAACGCCCGAAACCGGTCGATGACTACAAAAAGAAGCAGCCTATCACGGAAAATGTCTCTGATCCTTTCCAACTCTGCGGAACTATCCACAACTTATAAGTAGAAGTAATTGCAATCATAAATAAATTTTGAAATTGAGTTTCATCCATATAGTTGTTTTGAGGATTCTTGAATATGACAAAAGTTTTTATCATTTGGTCTCTCTTCTGTGTAACTTTTGAGTTTTTGCTAAAATCTGTCAATCTGAAGTGTGTTTTTTTTTTTTCTGAGCACAATTCTTTTCTTTTATAAGGCTGCTACGGTTTCCTTTAAACTGATATTATTTTAGCGTATCACTATAACAATATATTATCACTTTTTCTTAAACGATTGAAAGTCCGAGGAAATTGTTTTTCAGAATTACTTTTAGAAGATTTTTTGAGGGAACTTGTGACATTAGGTTACCGTAAAGTATCACGATACAATCTAGGGTGGTCAACAAGCTATTGTGATAGCGAGTTGGACTGGGTATATGAAGGGTTCAAGTCTGGGTTACATTTTCCTTAGATTTTCTACTCGTAGAAGCCTCTATAGCACACTGCCCGTTGTTTTCAGTAACGAGAGAACACTGGAATGGGTAATCAGAAAGCTCTGAGCACTAATGACCCCAGTTAATCAAGATAAGCAGCATTTATATATACAGATTGTAAAAATTCAAAAAATGAAAAGAAGATTTTCCAGAAAGCTTTTAAAAATTGAAATAAGACTTTCTTGCGTTATTCACAACATAATTTTTTTTAATTAACAGAATTTTTACAATCTATATATATAAATGCTGTTTATCTTGATTAACTGGGGTTATAGGTGTCGACATTGTATATTTTTTGTCAAACGTATTGTAATTGATGGGCCACTTGAATTGCAACATTTTTCATCATAATTAAAATCATTTTTAAAATCTTATAATTCAAAAAATGTGTAGAGCTATTATCAATTGTATTCATTTTCTATCAAACGACATTTATCTTAATCTATCATAATGATTTCCTTTTTGCGTGAAGGAAGAAACATGGGGGTTTTTGGGCGATTTTGTTTGATTCATTTTTAAGTTAAATAATCAATTTTCAAGAACACATATTGAAAATAATTCAATTTTTAAGAACACATGTAAAGTGTAACTTTTGGTAATTTACCAAAAAATTACTCCAATAGAGGTCCTTCATCATATTTCACCCACGAACACACTAATATCAATTTGCTCAGAATTATTTTTTTTTTGTTTTAATAAAAGTGATGGACCTTTTACTTGTGCAATAAATAATGAAATTTTATGGAAATTGTTTGAAGCCTTCTCGAGAAAATCGTGAAAACCGGAAAAACTTATTCAGTTTCTTTATTTTGATTGAAATCTTCGAGGTTTATCCTTTTATGATATTCAAGGAATTTCAAGTTTGATTGACTTGGAATTTTCTTAGAGTTATCATGAGTTTTTCTCATTTATTTTCTCATGTATTTAGTTTTTTTTTTTTTTTTTTTATGAGAATATGACTAATACAGAAACGGAACGCATAACACCAGTTCTAGGAAGAAACAAATTGGTTATTTTAGGAAAGTTGGTTTCATTAGAACTGAAATGGATTCATTAGAAATTGATTAGCAAATTATTGTTTTGGTAGAATTGTAAAGTTTTTTTCTTTATTGTGACTGAATTATTCTGAACTTCACATGATTTATTTGTTTCGGCTTCTGAGTGTGAAATTTCCAAACAGTTTCAATTCTAAAAATATTAGGCGACAGCAATACTTGACAAACTGCTGAAAAGGTAAGTAAATACTTTTATAGTCTGTCAGTAAAATATCTGACAGATACTTTAAAAGTGGATGTAAATAAATACCTCTTTATCAAATTAAAACAGAATCTAGAGAAGGATAAAGACCCAATCTCAAAAATTGTCTAGCATTGTAAACCAATCCTATTAACAAAATAGAAATTTAAAGATAAATTATATCCTTATGGACAATTACTTAGGCGAGGGGAGTTCCAGGGATAGTTTTTTTTTTTTTTTTTTTTTTTTTTTTTTTTTTTTTTTTTTTTTTTTTTAATTTATTTATTGTAATACAGTACCAACACAAAATGTGTTTTGCCTGTAATGCTGTTGTCTGTATGATAATGTACTGACGTGTAGAACGTGTGCAGGTACCCCATCCAATGATGGCCCTGTTGGAGGTGATTTGTTTATGAAGTGAATAAATGAAATGTGAAGTGAAATGAATGTATGTGTGTGAAATGTAATTATGCTAGTTCATAAAGTCGTTTAGTGAGGTCTGTCAGTCAGTATGAAGTTTGTCTACGGTGGATGTAACAAGTCATGTGGCCATCTCCGTTTTAGTCTTCTTACTGGAACTAGAGTTGTTTGTAAATTGTTGATGAGAAGATTTGTATGATTGTTCAGTTTGACATGATACTTAGTGTACAGTCGATGTGCTGCTTGTTGTACTGTTTCAGTGTTTGTGTCTTTATGTATTGTTTCGTTTGTAACATAGAAAGGAGATGAAAGTATAGTCCGCAGTGTGCGAGATTGGAATGTCTGAATTTTTTCAAATGTGTCTGTTTAGCCGCTCCCCAAAGCTGAAGTCCGTATGTCCAAATTGGTTTCAATAGCGTCTTGTAAATTAGGAGTTTGTTGTTTATGTTTAATGTGGATTTTGTCTTTAGTAATCTATATAACTGTTTGAAACGTAAATTAAGTTCAAGTCTTTTAGTTTTTACATGTGTTGCCCAAGTTAGTCGTTTGTCCAAGTGCATCCCTAAATATTTTACCGAGTTACTTAACGGTAATGGTTCGTTATCATATTTCACAGGTATATCTTCCGTCTTTTTTAGAGTAAAATGTACTGTTTTTGTTTTGTTTATGTTGAGTTTACTTTTCCATGTGATGTTCCAGTTATGCAAGTTAGTCAAATGCTGCTCCAATATTAATTTGTTGGTTATTATGTCTGTGTTGGTAACAAGTAGTGCTGTGTCATCCGCATAGGTCGCAGTAACTATATTCGGGGATGTTCAGGTATGTCGTATGTGTAAATATTGTATAGTAGTGGCCCCAGAACACTCCCCTGCGGGACTCCAGCCTCAATGGGATGAATGTCGGAGATAACTGTTTTTACCCTAACACTGAAGAATCTGTCCTCGAGATAAGATTTTAGCAAAAGGTAATAAGTGAAAGGTAGAATTCTCTTTAGTTTGACGAGCAATCCTGGGTGCCATACTTTATTGAAGGCTTGTGAAACATCTAGAAAAATGCCTGTACATATCTGTTTGGATTCGAGAGCGTTAGCAATGTGTGTTGTGACTCTTTGTATTTGATGAATAGTAGAGTGCTGTTGTCTGAAGCCAAATTGATGTTGTGGTATGATACGGTCTGTATAGTGTGTAAGTCGTTTTATGAGCAGTTTTTCTAGTAATTTTCCTAGTATCGGAAGCAAACTAATTGGTCTGTAGGAAGTAGGCTCTGTAGGAGATTTGCCAGGTTTTGGTATCATAGTTACTAAGGAATATTTCCAGATGAGAGGGAAATAAACAGTCCTTAGTGATGCATTAAATAGAAACGTGAGATACAGTATTGCTTTTTTTGGCAATAGTTTAAGGATGTCTGCAGTAATGAGATCGTATTCCGGTGATTTCTTGTTTGACAAGTTCTTAATAGCATGTTGTACTTCTGCGGGTGTAAAAGGTTTTGGTGGAAGTGAAAGTTGGAGTGGTTCATACAATTCAGTTCTTGTTCTATTGTGAGTCTCTTCTTCCGCATAGTTATGAGGCTGGAAAACTTGTTGGAGGTGGTGGGAGAAAAGTGAGGCTTTTTCTTCGTTAGTTGTTGTCCATTTTCCATTGTCGTTTCTTAAAGGTGATGTGACAGGTATGTAGTGTAAAATGCGTTTTGTTGTCCTCCATAAGCTGTAGTCTTTGGTACTAAGGGATTGTAAGTATTGGTCTTGCCTTTTAGAATTTAGGTCGTTTAGTTCAGTGTTAAGATGTCTTGTGACTTGGTTGTAGTTGCCACTGCTTTCTTAGAGTCCGCTTTTCGCGCAACAATAGTCTAATATGGTGAGGTAAGCAAGTAGCTGTTCGTGGCTTGTGTTGATGATTGTGTCTCGTCTGTGATTTATATATTGCTGTTTGGATTAGTGTTGTAAATGCTTGTACTGCCTTGTCAAGTTCATCAGAACTCTACAAGGAAATTAACTCCACAATTAACTTAAACATTTCCAGGGATAGTAGCTAGAATATTTTACTTTTTTTGTATTTATGAAAGAGAAAATTACATTAAATATATCCGCCTCTTATAGTGCAACATCATGTCATTGATTAATAGCTTGAATTAAATCTATCTCATAAAACATTCAGTATGCTAATCTTTTAATATATCATTTCTATTCTGCAATACATTAATGACCACATCTTTAAACATCTTATTTATTGTTTTGATTAGGTAGTGACATCAATTTGTCCAGCGAATGGACAACCAATTGCGGAAATTAGGCAAGGCACTCTATCGGATTATGAAGAATGTGTGAAGGCAGCTCAAGAAGCGTGGAAAATATGGGCTGATATACCTGCACCCAAGAGAGGAGAAATTGTGAGGCAAATTGGTGATGCGCTAAGGAATAAATTGATTCCTTTAGGAAAGCTGGTTTCATTAGAAATGGGTTAGTTAATAAATTATAAACAATAGATTTTTTTTTTTCAAATTGAATTTATTCAATACCTTGCATGATAATTTAATTATTGACTTTTTCCAGGAAAAATCTATGCCGAAGGTGTTGGAGAAGTGCAAGAATACATAGATATTTGTGATTATGCTGTTGGACTTTCTCGTATGTTCTCGGGCTCAATTATTCCTTCTGAAAGACCAGGTCATGTGCTGTTGGAACAATGGAATCCATTAGGAGTTGTTGGCCTAATAACTGCTTTTAATTTCCCTATTGCTGTTTATGGATGGAATAGTGCTATTGCTATGGTAAATGAATGCTAATATATTCGATAAAATATAGTAATATGAAATTACGAATAAAAATCGAGAAATAATTGAATAGGTATGTGGAAATACTTTATTATGGAAAGGAGCTACAAGCACGTCGCTGGTAACATTAGCCACTACTAAGATTGTAGCATCCGTATTAGAAAAAAATAGTCTACCTGGAGGTATATGCTCTATGATATGTGGCGGACCACCCGTCGGAGAAGCTATTGTGACTGATCAACGTATTCCTCTAGTTTCATTCACTGGTAGCACTCAAGTAGGACACCAGGTACTCAGGTTTTTTTTTTTTGAAATAGAAAAGTAATGCTTTTAAATGAGTAAAACCTTAAAATTGCATATTAATTGATGAATAATAGAGTTGCAATTTTTTAATGGTCTATCTATTTTTAGGTGGGTATGAAAGTACAAGACAGATTCGGCAGGTCTCTACTTGAATTAGGCGGTAACAATGCGATCATAGTTGGTCCAGACGCAGATCTGGAAATGGTTGCTCAATCAGTAGTATTTGCGTGTGTTGGCACTGCTGGACAAAGATGTACAACAACAAGGCGACTTATCCTGCATTCACAGGTGAGATCAAAAATTAAATCCGTTTTTGTGATCACAGTTTGTAAACGTTATTTTAATGTTGTTTTGTTTTTTCTGTAGGTATACGATAATGTATTGACAAGAATGAAGAAATCTTTCGAACAAGTTATGAGTCGTATGGGTGATCCTCTAGATCCCAATACCTTGTATGGACCCCTTCATACTAAAGCGGCTGTTGGGGAATATCAAGACACGATAAATGAAATCAAGAAACTTGGCGGCAAAATAGAATTTGGTGGAGAGGTAGTATATCTTATAATTTTTTCTAAAGACATTTGATTTTATTAGGCTGCAGAATTTGATGGATGATAATAAATTCTGTTTTCAGGTATGTGAAGGTGAAGGATTTTTCGTAAAACCGACTATTGTTTCTGGTCTTCCACATGATTCTCCTGTTGTTCATAAAGAAACTTTCGCACCTATAGTTTATGTGCTAAAAGCTAATTCTGTTGATGAAGCAATTTCTTGGAATAATGAAGTTAAACAAGGATTATCATCAAGTCTCTTCACCAATGATCTGGCAACATTGTTCAAGGTAATATATTATTGTATTAATTATATGATTTGTGAATTGAGGAGGATTAGCTTTAGCGAATCAGTATAGTTGTAATAAAATATGATATCAACTAATATCGCTGTATATCTATCTATCTTTCGCTCTTTAATATTGATTAAATTTAATTTTGTATTAAATTTATTTTGTTATAGTGGATTGGCCCCAAGGGTTCTGATTGTGGTATAGTAAATGTGAATATTCCTACATCCGGGGCAGAAATTGGAGGCGCATTCGGTGGTGAAAAAGAAACAGGAGGTGGCCGGGAAAGTGGCTCAGATTCATGGAAACAATATATGAGAAGATCAACAATTACAATAAATTACAGTCCCATATTAACATTAGCTCAGGGAATCAAGTTTGAATAATTGAAAATAAATAGGAAATAGTAAAAAATAAAGAAATAAATATAAGCTATTATTTTCAAATTAATATGGAGACTCCCAATGCACAGGAAATATTTTGTCTGGAAAATATAAGATGACAATCTTATAGCATAAACAGTAAAACAATATCTAGCAAGTTAACCATATGCATGGAAGGTCGGTAACAGAGTTGAGAAAAATGATATAAATTTCTTTATAATTTTTATATTTTATTTATGAATTCCTTTTTTCTATTTAAAAAAAAAAAACAGTTTAATAAAAGATACAGAAAATGCTATATATAATATACATATACTAATAGCTATTTTATTTTTTTTTTTAGTCGTTATTTTATCCTCAAATGATAATTTTAACATTGATATTGTAAATTTTTAGTCATAAGATTAAATGAAACTGCATTATTACTTGCTGTAACTGATATAATCCACGCAGAAAGACAAAGATAATAAGGTAAAAGGAGTCATAAAATATACGAAAAAAAAAATCAGGAATTAAGAGAAGAATTCAAGGAAAAAAAACAGTTCAAGTTCATAAAATACTGATAAAATGTTTACATTCTCCTCCCCTGTATAAGATGAAATATTTAGTGGACATTTAAGATTTGATTTCTCACCCGTTGTTCATATTTGGAGTGCAAAAAAATTTCTGTTTTGAAACTTTAAAGGTCGTAATAATTTTTAAATATTTAGTTAGTTACTCCTAACTTTCAGTGGAAAATAGGTTGTACTGGTCTGGTACAATTCGGGGAATAGTTGCTCCCAGAATCCCTTAAATTACCAGGGAAAAAAATTCAATTATAATTAGCTTTCAAGTCTAAATCGATGGAAGTATTGTGGCCATGTCAAATTTTAAAAATTGAGTTTTACCGATAGAAATATATGCTCTGAATACGAAAAAAGGTGTGAAACACTCATACAACTTTCTCTTACTCCAGTTTTCGAAATTGACATTGACAAATTTCAAAAGTTGGTGTACCACACTCGTAGGAGTTCGTCGAAAACTGAAAAACGTTCAGTAAAAGCGCACTTCCGGTTTACTAATATTCTTGAAAGTCGGAAATTTGGCCATCTATTTATTTCTAATTAATTTTCTTTGGATGGTAGAATTGTATAATCAACTAGAGAAAAACATAACCCCACCCGTCCTCCAAAAGTGCATTTAAATGACATTATTAGGAGAAATGTTTCAAATAAAAGTTGTAGCTCTTTATACGCATAGTACACACTTCAACTTTGAAGAAAATTGTTGGAGCGGTTTTCGAAAAAATACCAGAAAACTGGAAAATACATTATAGTAAAAAAGCACTTCCGGTCATCCGATTTTTTTCAAACTTGGAATTTCAACAACATATTTAATTCTAATTAATATTATTTAGACTACAGAATTGTATAGTTACCTGAAATAGCACTTTAGAGGAAAACCTAACTCCACCCCTCCTTCATAACTGGCCTTAAATGAATTTTCCCAGAGAAATGTTGCAAATAAAACTTGTAGCTCTTTGTATGTGTACTTCATATGCCAAGTTTCTAGAAAATCGTCGGAGCCATTTTTTAGAAAATAAAAAAAAAAAAAAAAAAAAAAATCAACTAGTAAAGCGGTACTTCCGGTTGAGGAATTTTGACAGATGACCCACTGTCGAATCCCATGATGATACCTAAACGGAATATCAAGTTTGAACTTTCTACGATTTTTCGTGTTCGAGCTATGCTGTTCACATACATACACATACACATACACACACACACACACACACACACACACACACAAACCATTTTCTAAAAAACACTTTTTTGGACTCAGGGGACCTCAAAAGGATATTTCCGGTGAAAACTCGATATCGAAAATTTGTTACGATTACAATAGAAGTAAGAGAAAGTAAGAAAAAAGTGATAAAAATTAGATCTTTTATTCGTTCTTAAGTTTAATTTAGAAATTAACGGAAAAGCCTGAGTTATTCTGGATAGTCCATATATAGTACATGAAGTTGTTAAAAAACTTGATAGAAAGGTTGAGGGGCTTTCATAAAAAAAAAAATTTGAATAACAAAATTTAAAAATAAAGCGAGTAATAAGATATTGATTGGCTATGCATTATTTGAGAAAAATTCTTGCATAATATTTCAATTGCAATTCATTGTATTTATGTTGGTTTCAAAAAAATAAATAACATAAGAATCATAATTAGAGTTTATGCTTGATGAGTACAGTTTATATGCCTTTGTTGTTAGAAGGCCTCGTCCTTGGGGGCGGCCATATACACTCATATAATATACATTATTAAGTGTAACTGGCCGATGTGGCGATGTAAAATTAAGAGGAAGTAACCAGATTCACACACAGTGAGAGAAGTTAAGAGCACCCAGCCACCACACAGAGTGGCAAGGTTTAGTGTTGTTGTTGCTGGTTACTGTTTGTAAGCGCCACAAGGGTGGTACAAAAACTCTCAGTAGTAATCTGGCGGCCGGTCTCGTACGTACTGTTTACTTTTTAATGTAATCGCTCTCTGTTTACAAACATTTGTCAGTTTTTAGCACGTTAACTTTATTTTTTAAATATTACAAAAAATATGCAATTATTATTAATCCGTTCGTACATCATTTGATATATATATATATATGTACATATTTATTTATTTTTATTAATAAAATTATGCTACATCAGACAACTTTACACCGCATTAAATACCATGAAATTCAAATATTTTTTCGCAGGTAAATATAATTGAAATTTAAAATAATTTGTAAAAATTTTGCACTGTTCATCATGTATCTAAAACTCACTAAACTTTTTAGATTTAATTACTAAGAGCTTAATCATTTTAATTGTTAAGAATAAAAATAAGTTTTTATAAGATTAATTAACAATACTATTACTTATTACATTAGAATATAAATTAGGTACATTTTACAAGATTGTTTCAAGCGATACGGAGCTATCATTATTTTTAGAGATACGAAGTTTGAATTCTATTTTTTTTTTTGCGTGAAACAATTTCATTGACGCCTCAAAAAAAAATAAACATCTTCAAATTTTCTCCAAACATCATTTTTACTAAATCTTTACTTGACTTCAATTTTATATCAGTGCGAGAATCTGAATCTGAAAACTTTATAAAATGCCTTCTTTTTTTTTTTAAGAAAAGCAGAATCTCATACCTTTCCCAAAACTTTTTGAAATGAACTTTCCCGGACAAAAGTTTCAAAACAAGAGTTGAAAAGTTTTCAATTTTTTGCAATTTTTATCATAAAATATGAATACTTTATACTTAGTGTACCAAATTTATTGAGATCCATCGGTTGGTTGTTTGTATGGAGTAAATCGCGAAAAATTTGAAAAAAAAATGTTCAGTAAAATCCTTTTTTTCCGGTCAACGGATTCTTTTCAAACTCAGGATTTTGACAACATATTTAATTATAATTAATATTATTTATATCATAGAATTAAATAGAATAATAAACTAAAGTAGCACTTTAAAGGAAAACATAACACCACACCTCCACCGGAAGTCCCCTTAAATGAATTTTCTCGAAGACGCGTTTCAAATAAAAGTTGTAGCTCTTTATATGCAGTTGATACACTAAGTTTAAATAAAATCGATTTGACATAACATACATACATACACACTCTCACAAATCATTTTCTAAAAACAATTTTTTTCTGACTCAGGGGACCTTCAAAAACGTCTATTTCCGGTGAAAACTCGATATTAAAAATTTTGACACAATCGCAATACCTTCTCTTACTAAGGGAGGTATGAAGGGAAGGGATTAGCTCAGTGGTAGCGCGCTGGACTAGCAATGCGGTGGTCCTGGGTTCGAGTCCAGCTGCTGCCCTTAGATTTTTTTTCTTCCTAGGAGCCTCTTACAGCTCACTGTCCGGTGATGGACTGTCCGAAGGCCGGCATTGCACTGAGAAGGCTCCGAACTTTGGGGTAGCTATATGGGCCCAGAAGCGCTTTGGATAGCATAGGGCTTGGTCCCTCGCCACAGACAATAAAAAATAAAAAAAAAGGGAGATAAGAGAAAGTAAAATGGGGTCCGAATAAAAATTCCTAGGTGGTAAAACTTATATTAAACTCCCTAATATGGGGTATCATAGCCTAATAATACGAGCAACTGTGCAAGACTCCTGATAATGCATGGGAGTGTAGTTGAGGTATGTCATTGTTTAACGAACCCATACGCAAACTTAAGCTCATCATCATAAACACTCTCAAACGTTTACGCATTAATACTTTTTATAGACGATCATACTATGTACGAACACTTTTACGCATTAATACTTTTTATAGACAATCATACTATGTACGAACACTTCTACCTAAGAGAGTCAAAATAGATCATATGGGACGCCATGAATTTGGCTTTATAACTCTCTCTACACATCTAACGCCTTACATCTATGTATTTTTACTTTCTCTTACACTTTAGTAAGAGAAAGTATTACGATCTTGTCCTTTTTTTTCGATATCACGTTCTCACCGGAAATACATCTTTGAGTGCGAAAAATATGTTTTAACGAAATGGTCTGTGTGTGTGTGAGTTTTTCTTTTTTGCAAACAAAATATCTCAAAAAAATGACGAAATCGTAGGAATCATAAACTTAGTATTCCGTTTTTAGTTACTACCACCGCATCTGACATGTAGTTCCGGTTATAATTCATCAACCGACAGTGCGACTATACTGAAAGGTTCTTTTCAGATGTTTCGTGATTTTTTTCTAGAAAACGGTTTCCAATTTCAGTTTAAAAAATATTCTTTAATCAGATTAAACCAGTTACCTAACCAATGTTTAAAAATATACTTAACTTTATTTTAAAATAATTTTCATGCTCATCTTTGACTTTATCATCATTACCATATAGAAAATTTGTTTTTCCTGTTTATGTCCCAAACTACAACATCTTTTAATTAATCTCAAGATTGGTTTACAGATCTATACATTTTTAGTTCTTGCATTCGATAATATAATCAGTCAACTTTTATTTAAGTATAATTAACACACATTAAAATATACTACCGGAAATGACTCACATTTATAATTTTTGTTCCATAACAAAAGATTGTAAAGAAATAAAGTTCGATTAACATTTCTTCATATAGTAAATTATTAATTTTTTTTTTTTTAATACATTAGCGAGTCGTTTACTTTAACAGAAGGAAGATGGTTCAAATAAAGTTGAGATAATTTTCCAAGAATACTTTTACTTATTATTTGTACATAAAATATACAGTAAACGCTGACTCAGAAACCCAGCAATGCCATAAATTAGACAAAATATCTATTTTATTCATATTCATATTTATATAAAATTATGTTTCAAGCCAATGTCACAAGGTTCATTGACCAGAATGGAATTTCACTACTTCTCCAATTATTAATATTTCAAGACTTTGAACAATTTATGTGGCTGGATAAAAATTGAAAAAAATAATCTAGACTTTGGGCTTTAAACTGAGGGGAAAAAAAAAATCTGGTATGAAACA
The DNA here is from genome assembly GCA_011037195.1 of Triatoma infestans. Classification (NCBI taxonomy): domain Eukaryota; kingdom Metazoa; phylum Arthropoda; class Insecta; order Hemiptera; family Reduviidae; genus Triatoma; species Triatoma infestans. The sequence goes on along the minus strand of JAAEAF010003240.1, from coordinate 49,646 downwards.
CTCACACAACTTTCTCTTACTCTAGTTTTCAAAATTGTAATTAACAAATTTCATAGTTTAGTGTCACCAAATTTAATGAAATTCGTCGGAGTTGGTCGAAATTCGTGGAAATCTGAAAGAAACTGTTCAATAAAAACGCACTTCCGATTTACTAATTTTCTTGAGACTTCAAATTTTGGCCATCCTTTTATTTCTAATTAATTTTGTTTGGTTAGTAGAATTGTATATAATAGACTATGATAGCTCTTTAGAAAAAAAACAACCCCACCCCTCCCCCAAAAGTGCCCTTAAATGAATTTTCCTAGAGAAATGTTTCAAATAAAAGTTATAGCACGTTGTATGTGTAGTTGATATAACAAGTTTGAAGAAAATCGTCGGAGCCATTTTTGAGAAAAACGCAAAAAAGTAATAAAACCAAATAGTAAAATGGTACATCCGGTTGAGGAATTTTGGCAATTAACGTACTGTCAGATCACATGGTGATACATAAACGGAATATCAAGTTTCAACTTTCTACGGTTTTTCGTTTTGGAGCTTATGCTGTTACATACACACACACAAACACACACCACACACAGTCCATTTTCTAAAAACCACTTTTTTTGGACTCAGGGGACCTCAAAACGGATATTTCCGGTGAAAACTCGATATCGAAAATTTGACACGATTACAATATTTCTTCTTACTAGGTGTAAGCCTCTTTAATATTAATAAAATTACGAAGTCAGTATTCAAAAAAGAAACTCTTAATTCAAATTCGCCATTATAGATGCGAGATATATGAAGATCGCCGTTATAAATTTAATTGTACCCGGACCGCTCGAAACAAAATCGAAAGAGAGTTAGTACTGAAGGCCTTTTATATTGTCTAAAGTAATTTTTACCAGTAATTATTAAATACAAAAATTGTTTTTATAATTCAATAATAAAGGAAAAAAGGATAGAACAATTATTGATATTAAATTCATTTCTTTATAATTACTGTGTAACCTTTAATTTTATCATTCTTAAAATCTTTTACAGTAACACAATAAATTATATTTCATTTTTCATATGGTACATATGTGCAATAAATTTAGCAGTAGTAGCAGAAGGTCATAGCTCATCATCCAGTTACTTCGTTTTCCGTTTTACTCATTTAATAACATGCATTTCCTATCAGTTGGTTTTCATGGTTCATTATAATTATTTCCAAATACATAGTGTGGTATGAAATCCTAACACGATTTCTCTTAGTAGTATAGATCACACATTGCTGACTGCCATTTTTGCTTAAAAATCGGAATTTTTATTTAATCCACAGAGTGGTGGTAAACAATACTTTGAAGAAATGAGGATATACCTAAAGACTCAGTTCCTCTCAAATTCCTCCTAAACACAACTTTTCTAACCAAAAAAAACCTACTCTGTACATCGGACTTCTGCAGAATCTACCAAAAATTAATTTTCCTAGAAAAATGTTTCAAATAAAAATGATAGGCCTCTATGTTTGAGGTTATTATGCGGTTAAAAGTATAAGAAATTAAAATTATTGGAAATGTTTCGAGAAAATCGCAAAAAAATGAAATTTAGAAAAATTCAGTAATGTCACGCGAGGTTGAAAGATTTTGTCTGCAGCCATTTTTTTTTCGGGATCCCATGCTGGAATCTAATGGAAAGGCGGGTTAGAAACTCCAGGAGTTTTTTTGTCCATATACATGCAAAAGACACCCACATACACAAATTACATGTTGCTAAAAACATTTTTCCTGATTCAGGGACCCTCCTTTGCTCGCGTACCAAATTTTGACAAATTTTCGCTACACCAAGAACAGTCCACAACCATTAATTCACCTAACAGTTGCAACTTATTCTCGTCTAAATCTTGTTCCAGCCAGTGCTTCGGCATCTGTTTGCTGCAACATGATTTTGAGCACTAATAAACCCATTTCCAACAATTTGTAGGATATTTTAAAGGGATATTTACCACTTCGACCAAAAGAGGTCTGGTGGCCCTCTCTTTTTGGTGCCGGGATGAGACTACTCACCCTATAATACTGCCAAATTAAGATTTCTGAGAAATCTCAAAATCTGGAAAGGTTCTAGAATATATATCTTCGTTCAACGTCTGGAGTCGTAATCGTTTAGTACGTATATTTGGAGTTTTCATCTTCCAGAGTTCCAGCTTCTTTAAGTGCCCTCGAGTCTAAAAAGCACTGTGAGGGGGTGGGAGCCCGTCAACCTGTGAAGCCTATTTTGACTCAGACTGATCTACGCTTTAAATCTCTTTGGTCGTAATTACTCAGACAAATCTTAGCCTGCCTCAATTCTAGCAGCTATGCTCTGTTGATCTTCTCTCATTTCTGGGCTCTTCCCGGAGAGATTGGTTGCTTAATCCACAGAAGAGTACCGGTCCTATAAGAGGGATGCACCTTGCATTTTGGCTATCGGCTCGGATTTACAATCTCCTGGACTTCATGTCGAGGTATTGTAAATCCTACAAGGTTTTGTCAAGGAAGCCATCTCAGCAATGAGTCCATTCAGTCTGAATATAATGATCCCAAGATCAGACAGCAAGGACTTATCCGAGACTTTCCAGTTCCGTACAAATTGCCCTTTCTACGTTCGCATAACTGATCATAAAAGATAAGACTACTTTCCTTGCTCTATTCTATTATAGTGTATATGAAGGAATATAGTTTGTGAAAAAAGAACCTGCTTTAAGAAAGATGGAAGCAGTTTCTTAACAAGTTAAGATTAATTGTTACTGTAATCCAAGATTCAATAGAACCTTATTTAATAGTACCTGCTGTTGGAGTGAGTGATCGTTAAAAATGAAGAGTACTATATTTTCAGCACAATGTTTACCTTTGAACTGCCGCTGCCTTCATCATACTAAACTGGTGTAAAACAATTTTTAAGAATGTCAAACATTTTATAATAAGGAACAACTCACTGAAACAATATACCTTCAATTGCTATTACAAGACAACCAAAAAGTTCTTTGAACCATGAAATTTTAAAACTTCCAAGCGATGAAATAAGTTTGAATCTAAATTGAAAAATAATGTATTTTTCCTTGAATATAATGAAACAACATTTGAACCTACCTATTAATAATATTTGTTCAAAAATCTTTTTAATAAAATTTGTTGTTTTTCATTGTTTTTTAAAACAATAGAATGTTTTTGTTTTACAATAATATGTAGGGCTTATATCCTTTAAATATAAATAGTAATAAACTTTAAAAGTATCGTTAAGTACAAGATAATCTTCTCACTAATAATGGGAATCTTTGTCTCGCCATTTACACTATTGCTAGAGTTTCCTGACCTTCCTAGGGGGTCAAGTGCCTTCTATTTATTTTTCGCAAAAGTCACCATACTTTTATTTGTATCATTTCAGCGGAATCATCTCATTTTTTTTATCTTCACATCTTTCTTTTACTCATACATTCTTGCAAAATAAAGTTCTGCACGTTATTTCTATCGTCAGTTGGCGTAGATTATTCCATTAAGCGTTATTTTTTTATATATATTACAACAATTTATCTGATGAATATCTTAAAAGTGTTTTTTAATTTTTTATCTTTATCTAAGTCCTGGTAAGAGGAAGTATTGCAAGTTGTGTGTTGTGAACAAAATACCTCAAAACCAAAGTAAAATACTCAAAAGTAGTTTTCACAAGAAGGCTGCTTTAAACATTTTTCTTAAAGTTTGTATACTATCTACATTTTTGTTTGAAAAATTTCCTGGGAAAATTTATTTTTTGGCAGGATTCTGGGCGAACAGTTATCAATCCACAGTACCAATCAGTACAAAGAGCATCAATTCAGTGTAAAGTTTGGTTTTTAGCATCTATAGGTAGCATCTATAAGTACTGGGTATTATTTTAAAAGCATTGTTAGAATTCCGAATTGCTTTAAGAGAATTTTGAAGAAAATCGGTAAACTAGAAGTGCAACTTTACACGATAAGTGTCTGAACTTTTTGGAATTTTCTCGAAAACGGCTACAACGATTTCATTGAAACTTGCGATTACTAAAATTGCACAGATATAAAAAAACTATCGCTTTAATTTGAAACATTTTTCCAAAAAAAAAAAAAACAAAGATTTTGGAGGGGGATTTTAGGGATATGTGTGTAGGAACATGTTAAATTTAAATTTAAATAGCTGCTACATACTGTGTTGGTTGAGATTGAGTGCACACAAGGTACACTCAGATGCATAAATGCACAACCCCTACCATCTTTTTTAATGGTAAGCCTAACTGAACGTTTGGAAAAAATTGCAATTTGAAAGATAATTTTGTCTATTCATTCCAATAAATTGATTTTCTAAATTAGCCCCCTCTCCTGTCTCTCTCTTTGTGTGTGTGTGTGTGTGTGTGTGATGTTTGTGAATCGCAAGAAGTCTACTTCATATTCCATTTGGTCAAAATCTATTAACCGATCAACTTTAGGCCTTATACTTAACTGAATGGATTATTATATAGGTTATTGCCACCTCCTGGTGGGAGTTGAAGGAACTAAATAATTCAGATTTATGAATTTTTAGAAAAATTATTGAACTGTGAGAATTGCTTTATGATAAAGATGTGTGAGTTTGGCCGAAAAATTTACAAGCTAAACAAAAAAAAAACAAACAGAGAACTGACATAATTGTTCCTTTTAATTACATTTAAAAAAGCTTTGTTACACCGCCATCCTTGCATCCAGCTCTGATCCCATAACTGCTTCCATAATTCTCTTACAAAATCATTTAAATAAAATAGAATCTTGGGCCAAAATTTGTGGATTAAACTGAACCCACAAAAATGTCAACAAAACACCTTTACTCTGCGTTGTACCTCCTGTCCTTCAGTAATCTTCAACTCAATACCATTCTCTCCTGCAAACTTAGTTCGCTACCTTGGGATGTTCATCAACAAAAGACTAACATGGAATCCACATACGAGACTAAAAAGATTGGAATAAGTTACCACTTCAGACTAATAGGAAGACGATCGAAACTACCTCTCGAGCACAAACGACTAATGTACTGCGTCAGATAGCAGATGCTCCATTCTATGTCTCTAACTTTACCCTCCAAACTATCTCAAAATCCCATATGTGTCTGCAGCTGTCAAAACCAAATATAAAAAATTCTATGACTCTTCTACTCTCAACTCTAATCCTCTTGTTCAAAATCTCGCCTCCACAACTATACCAGATAATCCACCCCGTCGACTGAGCCGCTGTTGGGGCCCCGTGATCACCTCCAGCAATAGGAAGTAATTCCTGTGAGAGTATTACCGCTGGGTAGCTTATCTCCTCCAGCTAATCACGTCGTTTATCATCACACATCATCATATTCACTTATTATATTTATTTATGTAGACTGTGAATTTAAAAACAAAAAAAAACTTTGTACTTAGAACCGAAGTTAAGAAATATTTTTAAAGTAAAAAGAAACATTTTTAAGTATACATCTAAAGATGAATACTTAAGCTAAAATGTAAAGAAAGAGTTAGATGTCGTAAAAAAAAAAAATAAAATAAAAAACTTAAAATCCAAGAGCAAGTTAATAAGGATTGTATGTTATTAGTGAAATAACTAAAACATTATCTTCATTATATCATTAGATGGCACGCCACTGACCAGAAGGCCTTCATTACACTTCACCGTGGATAATAACTGTTGCTTCCTTATCTGTAACAATTATTTCTGTTGTTTATAATTTCTTGATCTTTTTATCAAACTAGTTTTCCAATGATATTTTCTCTGATTAAAAAATAAATAAATATAAATATATATACGACTATAATTAGGTGTCAGATATTCAATCAGCAGTCTGGCAAGTACTTTTTTAATTTCTCTTATTAATGTAAGATATAATACGATCGGTTAAATTACGATCGCTGTAAAGGCTTCTAGAAAGAAAAAATCTTTTATTACTGCCTGGATCCGAACCTAGGATCTCCGCGCTTGTGTACCGCGTGTCATTATTAATATTCATTTCTCTATTTGGAGTAACACTGAGTATTATCAACTGGCAAATTAAATGCCATAATACTTCTATCTTTGGACTAAATAATGTCAAGAACTTAACTCAAATTTAATCATCTCGAATCTTGTACAGGCAAAATGTATACTGGAAAAATGACTAAACAAAACAAACTCCTACTGTAAAAAAAGTGGTCATCAGAACGATGTTATTCTACGCTTCCTCCCCTGAAGCCTGACTAGTAGTAATAACATTAAGAAACTCCAGACAACACAAAACAAATCCTGAAGACTTGCGTCTGTCTTACTATGGCATACTAAAACTGATCACCTCCACAACCCCAGTACAAAATCATCTCCTAAAACTCCTCTCTACTCTAGACTGCCGGGAAATAGCCTCCTACTATCCTTCCATTCACTAATAGACATAAAAGATTAATGCGTATTCTTTTATAATATTTTCCTCAAGGCAGCCGATTAGGAAGGAGGATTGTCAGGTTTGGAGGAGAGGAGAGCTGTTGCACAAAAGGATTTGGTTGAAGAGCCAGTAGTGTCTATGAAACTTGCGGTAACGTTTTTTAATAAGATCTTGGACAAAATGGATGTGAATAGTATGATTAGAAATGTAGTAGGGTGCATTAAAGATTGTACATAGAACTTTTTCATTGTAGTGATTTTATACGTTTGGTGTTTGAATGTTTGGTTGAGCCCCACATTTCTGCTCTGTACGTTCATATCGGGCTTAACAGTAAGTTGTAAATAGTCTGTTTGTGGTGCAAGTTAAGGTTTGAAGTCAATGTACAATCCCAACTCCCAAGTATCGTACTATGTCTGCTGGAGGAATAGGTACTAATTCCATACAGACTTTCCTGAGAGTAAAGGTGATATGGACAGATTTTTGTTCATTTATTTTTATTTTCCACTTATGAAACCTGATTTCAAGAAGGTTTAGGGTTGCTGGTTATTTTGGCTGGCATAGAAAGGATCTGAGTGAAAGGACAGAATAGCTGTATCATCCGCGAATGTTGACATCAACATAGTTGGGGAAGATGGTAAGTCAGCAGAAAAAGGAATGGATCGAGTCTGCTTCCTTGGGGTATATAATTATGTATATATTTGTTAATAAAGCTTATCTATCAATCATCTATAGGGAGTTGTTAATCTTTAAGAAAAATAAAAAGTAGATTGTGCTAAAAAAAAAAAAAAAATACATAAAAATTACGAACTCATTCCATAGTTAAATAGCCCTCAGTAGAACCGATTGTGCATTATATCTCTAAACAACATTTTCATCATAATATGACACTAATTGTAATAATTGTATAAATACAAATTAAGTACGATGCTGTTGTGGTTGGGGCCGCAGAACTGGAAAGCATCAGTAATATCAAAATATCTCTGATAAGTTCTATGTATATCATTATTTTATTTTTTTACCTTATGAGTACACAACTTCACTATATCAGACTGTGAATGTAATTTTTAAAGTTCTCCATACAAAAAAGATATTTAGTTTATTACTATCCATATCCGAAAACTATTCGTTCCTCAAACGGATTTCCATGAGCTAGGTATACAAATTGTTTGTGTGGTAGCGTAGCGAGAGGTCGCCACGTTTGCCTCTAAACTGCCATTTCATTAACATAATATGTTAACATAATGGTATATTATACTATGGGTTCCTGATGTGGATAGTATTGAAAGTAAATAAACATAGTAAAATTCTAAATTTGTCAATTATAATAATTCGCTGTGAAAATTTTTACAAAAATTAATGAGAACATATTATTATATTTGTTACAGGAATATTTCTAGTATCAATATGGCTGGTAGAGTGTGTTGAAATTAATTATTCTCCACAAGACATCATGGTGGATATAACTAATGACTTCGGTATCTGTGTATTACAGGTAATCATTTAATACTATTAGTTCATTTTAACCTATTTATTTATTTTCTATACATAATATATTCAAAAAATAATAATTGGTACCATCCACATAACCACACTGAGTTCCAATTTTTTAGACTTATCTAACAAAAACTACTTTCCAAATTAATGATGTATGATAAGGTTATCGTTATTTTTGTCACCTTGCCCGCCTCTTCTCATAATTTTATTTACTGTAACAAACGTTTCATCATTCTTACTTCTCCAATTATCCATTTTTCTATTTGATAAAGAGGTTATAATCAATGTATTGATGATACACTCGATTTACTTCGGGCATACATGATTTTTTTTGGGGAACTTCTGAATATGATTAATTTCTGCATTTAATGACACAAATCAGATAATATTTATTATTCGTAGTTATTTGATTAGCTATTTAGCATACAGTCCATTGTTAAACGCACTCCTACAACCAATGAATAACTATTGTTTTGGGATAATCAAGACATAGGTTTTTGTAATGCACATTATATACATACAAATGAGAGCATATAATCTAGTATTAATATTTAAAACCAAAATTTTTATGGCTTTCTGCTCAAGCGATGCGAATCGCACATATCTATGAGTTTCATTTTAAAAATTAATATTCTTAATAAGATAAACATATATATGTTGTCATTTTGTTACTTTCTATTACTTCTTAGTAAGAGGAAGTATTGTAATCGTGTAAAATTTTAGATTTTGGGTTTTCACGGAAATACCCGTTTTGAGTCCCCTAAGTAAAAAAAAATGTTTTTTTGCCAATGGTCTTGTATGTATGTATGTATGTATGTATGTGAACAGTATAGCTCAAAAACGAAAAATCGCAGTAAGTTCAAACTTAATATTCGGTTTGGGTAATACCATGGGATCGGATAGTAAGTTATCTGTCAAAAATCCTCAACCGGAAGTACCACTTTACTGAATGTTTTTTTTTTTATTACTGTTTTGCAATTATCTCAGAAATGACTCCAACGATTTTCTTTAAACTTGGTATATCAACTACATATACAAAGATCTATAATTTTTATTTGATACATTCCTCCGGGAAAATTCATTTAAATACTTTTGGTGGAGAGGTGAGGTTAGGTTGCCCTCTAAAGTGCTATTTCGGTTTACTATACAATTCTATCATCTAAATAATATTAATTAGAATTAAGTAAGTTGTTGAAATTCGTAATTGGAAGAAAATCAGATGAGCGGAAGTTCATTTTTATTGAAAAGTGTTTTTCAATGTTTTGCTATTTTTCTAAAACGGCTCCAACGATTTTCCTTAAAGTAAGTATGTGAACTACATCTAAAACTTTTATTTGAAACTTTTCACCGGGTAACCTCATTCAAGGTGGCTTTTGGTGGAGGGGTAGGGTTATGTTTGCCTCTAAAGTGCTATCTTCTTGATTATACAATTCTAACATCCAAATAAAATTAATTAAAAATAAATAGATTGCCCAAATTCCGAGTTTCAAGAAAATTAGTAAGCCGGAAGTGCCCTTTTACTGGACCGTTTTTGTGATTTTTTTTTCTCCATAAAAACACCGACGAATTTCATTAAATTTGGTTATACTAATTATAAAATTTGTCAATGACAATTGTGAAAACTAGAGTTAGAAAAAGTTGTGTGCGTGTTTCACACCAGATTTTTACTTGTATTTATTAACTGTATTAAGAAAAAGTCGTGTCTGTCTTTTACAGTAGACAATTTTTTTTCTTCTTTTTTTCATAAAAACGATTTCTATCCAAAAGTTTTATCATTGTTCTAACAATTCGGCACCATTTTTATTACTTTCTCTTACTCCCTGTAATCGTGTCAAATTTTCGATATCGAGTTTTCACTGGAAATATTCGTTTTGAGGTCCCCTGAGTCCAAAAAAGTGGTTTTTAGCAAATGGTCTGTTTGTGTATGTGAATAACATAGCTCAAAAACGAAAAACCATTGATAGAAAGTTGTAACTTGATATTACGTTTAAGTATCACCATACTACGTTTTCGCGATTTTCTCAAAAATGTCTCCGATGATTTTCTTGAAACTTCGTATATAAACTAAACATGCAAAGATCTACATCTTTTATTTAAAACATTTCTCTGGGGAAATTCATTTAAGGGCACTTTTAGGGGTGGGGTGGGGGTAGATTTTTATCTAAGTGCTATCCTGATTATACAATTCTATCATCGAAACAAAATTAATTAGAAATAAATAGATGGCCATAATTCCAAGTTTTAAGAAAATTAGTAAGTCGGATGTGCGCTTTTACTGAACAGTTTTTTCAGTTTTCGACGAATTTCATATATTTGTCAATTATAATTTTGCGAACAGGAGTAAGAGAAAGTTGTGTGAGTGTTTCACACCAGATTTTTAGAAATAATTAACTGTCCATTTCAAACTTGTTCTTTTTTTTCATATTATTAATATTTATAAGGAGTACAATCAGGTGGCAAACTGATTAATGAATCAGGAGAACGACTGACAGCAATTCATTGTGAAAATAGGTAGCTACCATTTTATTATTTATCTTTCCAACCAGTTCATTTTTTATAAATGTGAACCTTTCTCTGTTTAACAAAGTTCCATTCACATTAGAATATGATAAAATTCTTATTGATGAAGTTTTAATAGGCAATTTTTATGCTTGCTATCCAATTGTATCACTGGTTTATATATATATATATTTTCATCGATTCTCAGTGATTTATATTATTATTGTTATTATTATTTTTTTTTTTTGGAGACAATATATTAATGTCATAACTTTTATTATCCTAACTTTATACAAAGTTCTCAGAACTCCTAATATTAGCAATAACATTCTTAGATTGCTAACTTCAGATAATTTCATTATCATTTTTAAGGCTAGAAATTATTTGTGAAGTGACCTCTGTAGTGTTTAAGGTTAGTGATATGTAACTGTATTTTGTTCGATTTGGATTATAACAAAATTACATAGTCACAAATAAACAAGATACAGTTACAGTTCACTCACTTCACTTACACTATACATTGAATACTGCACACGTCACAAATTACTTCTAGACTTGAAGAAGATAAAATATATTAACTGACGAGTGTGATTATCCTTCGTCTTCTAGGACAATAGCTCAAAAAAATAATTATACGTATTCTTATATACAATTTAGTCCTGAAGATAATTATTTACATTATGTACACTTAACTGCCGGAAACTGACTCATTATACTTAACTGTTTTTAATAGTGTTCTCTTAAGAATTTTTTTATTTATTTATTGTTTTGTTTTTAAGATCAGATTTAGCAAGTTTTATTTTTGTTTTATTTAGTTTTCTTTATTTTTTAAGCAAGGTTAGAAGATAAAATCTAAAGAAGTATAACTTTTAAGTTTGTGATATGTTTAAAATTTTACGTCTCTCTCCAATATGATCCTGGAATTAAGAAACAGTATAAGGTATTATCTTAAGAGGCTTTAGTTTGTGCTATTTGTGGCTGTTTATTTTTGTCAAAATCTTTTTCCATGTAGTAACAATATATTTAACTTGTTAGAGATAATTTCAGTTTTGCTGTTAAATTGGAAATCATGACAGAATGCTTCACTGATTTACTCTTCTGACGTCATTATAAAGCAGGGTCGACTTTAGAGGCGCTTCACAACTGTTCTAAGACGGGGCGCACTTACTGTTAATTTTTAATATTATAATACTTTTATTTTTCTTAATCATTAATGATTTTATTATCGATACAATTTATTATTACTTTCAACTAAAGGCAAGTTTTGTGTAATGACATAATGTTGTTTATAAAAAGAAAGTACATACTTAATTTTATAAATATAGTTATTGTTGGAACAATAATCTTCAAAGCATCATTCCGCCCAAATAAAACTTAACAGAAAATACTTTCGACAAATTCTGTGTAACTGACTCAGTTACGGCTTTACTGAACACTGATATTATAATAAAATTGATATTGTAATTTTTTTATTTTTAAAGATAAGCTTAAAATATATATTACTTTGATGTGATTTAAAATTAATTGAAAATTCAAATTGATAAATTCTTTTTGGTTTAAAAACAACTCTTGAAGTCAGGCTAGGGCTAGATTGGAATTTTTTATTTTTGTTTGAATAAGGTCGATCAACCTACCTACCTACATGGCGCTACAACCCATTACTGGATCTTGGCCTCCTCCAACATAGTCCGCCATCTGTCTCTATCTTGCGCCGCCGATCTCCAATCTGTCACACCCAGAAGGGACCTAGCATCATTCGTTATATTATCACCCCATCTGACCTTGGGTCTGCCCTTCCTACGTTTGTGGTAGATCCTGTCGTCCAACAACTTTTTTGGGATCTCCCCTTCAGACATCCTGGCAACATGGCCCGCCCACCTGAGCCTGCTGATCTTTATATGCCGAACGACATCTATATCTTTGTAAAGCTGGGCTAATTCATTATTTGATCTTTGTCTCCATATTTCTCCATCACGAATAGGCCCAAAAATTTTTCTTAGGGTTTTTCTTTCAAATCTTTGGAGACTTAGCTCATCAGCTTTGGTTATGGTCCAGCATTCCGAGGCATAAGTTAGAACTGGTCGTATAAGGGTATTATATATCCTGATCTTGGAACTACGACATATCAGCCTACTTTTCATAAATTGTAGTAGCCCAAAATAACACCTACTAGCCGCAACTATTCTTCTCTTTATTTCAGATTGCATGTCGTTGTTGCGGTCTACCTGGCTTCCAAGGTATATAAACTTGTCAACTACTTCAAACGTATAGCCGGAGACAGTGATTTCACTCGCTTGTTCTGTCCCAGTGCACTTGTACTTCGTTTTCTTCTCATTGACTTTCAGACCCATTTGACGTGCAGATCTTTCTAAGCTAATGAATGCCTCTTTAACTGCATCTACTGACCTACCAACTAAATCGATGTCGTCGGCGTATGCGAGCAGCTGAACGCTCCTGTTAAATATTGTTCCACCAACTTGAACTCCTGAAATGCGTATCGCTTTGTTTAGTGCAATGTCGAAGAGAAGACACGCCAGGCAAGGTCGATCAAAAATGTTTTTAATTTTCAATATTTTTTTCTTCATTTGTACTTAGTGGAATTATTTCGCAAAACAATGAAGAAAACATAAAAGATTTTTATATAAGTTAAAATTATTTAAAGAAGAATTTAATATGAACCTCGTCGGTGAAATAAAACCGCAGCGTACCCTACCCGGGTGCGTCTCTCGCGTATGCCTTGAACCGGCGCCCTGATTATTAGTCTCTACCACAGACTACAGTTGTAAGACGCTTCTCTCTCTATTGCTAAACATCTCCATTGTTGAAATAATCTTTTGGATTTCAAACTTGGAATTATTACAGAAGCTCTACAGATCTTGTTGTTCGCGCAATTTTCTCACTCTTGTAAAAAATGGATCGCCTACATTCATTGATAACTTACCTTAATGATTAGGTGACGTTCATCTAATCTTGAGATCTGGGCTCCCAAGAGTAGATATACATAGTCCAATTACATCCATTATGCTTTCCGCATTTAATTCTCATCCGCTAAGCATCATTGGAATAAGTGTTAATGAAGAAATAATATAAAGGGATTTTTTTTTGTTTTTTTTTAACCAAGGGTGAGTTAATGACAGCAACTCCTTGTTTTTAACAATTTTATTTATTCACTGAATAGAATAGAACGTTTCGACCTTATGTAGACAGTATGGAAGATGTTTGTTAAACAAGTATTATTATTATACGTCTGTGGGGAGAATGTCCCCCTCCCAACCCGGGAGAATTCCTGGATAAATGTTTAGCGACAATTAATCCTCTCAGGTTCAAGAAATCTCAATCTCCGCACTAATGCCAAATATATTAAAAGATTTTTTATTAATTAATTAAACCAAAAGCCCTTGTTCATTCAACAAGTTAATAAAGTTATGATTAGATAACAATAAAAACAAAAGAAGTGAGTGTCTGAATGTAATTAGAGTTTTGATAATGAAACGAGGATTAAAGTTGTTTTGTTTGTAAGGAAATCAATAAGAACTTTTGTGTGTGTGGGGGGGGGGGGGGTAAAAAGAAATACTATTTATAAGCATATAAACAAGGTATTATTTACTATTATTATAAAGGCAAGTAGTACTTTATTTTTTTTATTTACATTTGATGACGTGCAGATATAAGGGGGGGGGGAAGCATAATATAACAAACCTGGGTGACTACATTATGAGGCGAACTTTGGGTAGGATAAATATGACATATTTTGTATGTTGTATCGGTACTAGGCAGTGTCTAGCTCGGATCATTTCCCTTTTATCTTGTTGATGGCAACCGCGAAACTAGCATAATTAAGACTCTTTTTTTTTTGTCATTATTGTTATCAATTTCTACAGTTTTTACTTTTTAACCAGGTTATTTTCTTTTGTTATAAGAGAATAGAGGTTATTTTCTTTTATTATAAGAGACTAGGGTTACACACTTCGTAACTTGGACAGATGATGTTTAAAATTAATGATAAAAAAAGGAACACGTCTCCTCTTATTAAACAACAGTTTAATTAGGTAAGATAATTATCTAGAAAATAATTAAGAATTTTTCTGGTCAAGTTACTGCCTCTAAAATAAAATAAAAAATAAATCTGGTTGTAAATACAATTGTAAATATTGACAAACTTAAAAATTAATTAATTAAAATTTAACTTATAAATTTTCCTCCATAAGTATAGAGGTGGTAAGGATAAATGTACCTACCCAAGGCAGGTAATAATTGAAGTGATTATATTGTAGTCCAGGAGACAGCATCATTCTTAAGATCTCAGAAAATCGTCTGAGTGTATCAAAAACGAGAAAAAAAAATCACAGAAAGTTCAAACTTGATATTCCGTTTGGGTAGCACCATGGAATCCGACAGTACGTTATACGTCAAAATTCCTTAACCGGAAGTTCCACTTTACTGAATTTATTTTTCACTTTTTTGCAATTTTCTCGGAAATGTCTCCAACGATTTTCTTTAGACTTACTATATCAACTATACATACAAACAGTTATAACTTTTATTTGAAACATTTCTCCGGGTAAATCATTTAAGTGGGTTTTTGGGGGAAAGGGTGGGGTTATGTTTTCCTCTTAAGTGCTATCTTAGTTGATTATACAATTCTACCAATTGGAAATTAATAGATTACCAAAATTAAGTTTCAAGAAGTTTAATAATCCGAAAGTGCGTTTTTGCGTGAGTTCTATTTTTCAGTTTTCGCGATTTTCTCCATAAAAAAACGACGAATTTCCTTAAAGTTCGTATACCAACTATTATTATTTTAAAGGGGAGGTGCACTGCGACCTGAAAGATCTATTGTCCTCTCGGAGCCTTCTCGGTGCACACCGCATCAATTAATCCTCCCAAGGACACTTCTCTAGGTACAAACAACACTGCCCATCACCGGACATTCTTCCCGTATACCCCTTTTCCTCCTGGTACTTCGGGGGATCTTTCTAGTCCGTTACCTACCCTTTCGGGTTTACCGGTCTCCCGTTGCAAGCAACGGGATCGCTTAACAAGAAGGAGATGTCACCACCATGGAAGGACTTTTAGTGCAATGCCCGACCATAGCAGAAGTGCCGAAGCACTCCCCCGCTTGAACCATTTAAGGGCAGGTTGAGATACGCTCAACCAGCGCGCAGAGTGATCCCACAACGTGGTCACACTCCACTACCAGAAGCTAGAGAAGGCACTCTCTAGCAGGCTCTGGTGTACCGCGCACACCCAGCAAACGCGCTTCCAGCAGCGGGCTGGCTCCGGGGTTAATTTTATAATGCGGTTATTATATTACTCATGACCTCGGTCATTGGAGTTATTGGTTAAACCCCGGCCACTACGAATCCTACCTCAATTGCAAGCAATTGACTCGAAAAGTAGCTTGCGCACGTAGTTCAGTATTTCAATTTTAACGAGCTAGCTGACTGATCGCACGCCCGATGGATCTAATGTCCATCTACTGATTCCTGTCCATTGCCTCAGAGCCAGGTAACTTGCAGGCAACCCTGCAAGGGGAATGGATCAGGATGGGTTGGGTGAGGGAATCCCCAACCTGGAGAGCCAGAGGCTGATTGCACCCCGCAGGGTGGGCGATGGCTTTGCCCACAAGCCTACGCCAAAATGTCTCTAGTTGTTGAATAAGAGTGACACAACTAGATTTTACTTTCCACACAAGGACGCATACATATCTTATTAGAAGATACGACTTTTCCAGTGCAGGGTCTCCGTTTTAGTCGCCTCCTACGACAGGTAGCATACCGTAGGCCTATTCTACCCCGGGACCTACCCGGGTAGCCCATCACCGGACTGTGAACTGTAGAGGCTCCTAGGAAGAGAAAATCTAAGGGCGGCGCGCCGGATTGGAACGCGGGACCTCCGCGTTGCTAGACCAGCGCGCTACCACTAAGCTAATCCCTTCCTTCTCCCTTGGTCACACCAATTAACTAGGCATGGAGACCCTAGTTTCTGAGCTGTTTGTCCCTTTCCTTCTGTACTGTTTCTATACCTAAGTGTATTATGTGCTATTCTGACGAATTGCATGGAGTACTGAGCTGTGATATTCCGTAGGATCACTCCTTCCTAAATAACTGCATGCAATATATACCCCTTGCGGGCATACTAACTATAAAATTTGTTAATTATAATTTTGTAAACTGATAAGGTCGTGGTGTTTTTGAAAATATGAAATAGAATCATTACAGAATAAAAATTGTAATTTATACAGTGCGTGTATTTTGTGAATGAGCACAATATTTGACAGCTAATCAGAAAATGCATTATTTCGCCGTTTTCTTGGTTGTTGCAAAGGACTAAAAAATTTTCACGGTTTATAAAATAAACGATTTGAAGGAACCAAAAAAAAGATACATACAATCCACCAAAGTGACTTACATTTTTGGTTATTTAGATGTGTTTCAATTAGGAGAAATATGATATTATTAAAAGATATTGTTTATTTAGTGGGCAGTTTTGTAAAGATACGAACTATTTTCTAATATTTTTACTTTCTCTTTTTTATATTTGTAAATAAGAATGACTGAAATAATCAACCTCAACTAATCGTAATATGTTTCAAAATTAATGCAACTTCTTTTCAGCGTAAAAAAATGAACGTTTTTACTTTCTCTTACTGCTTGGCAAGAGGAAGTGTTGCGATCGTATCCAATTATCGATATCGACTTTCCACCGGAAATATACGATTTTCTTTAAAACTTTAGATACTAACTAAACTGAAAAAATTCCCTGTCACTTTTATTTGAAATATATTTTTTTTTTATAAAATTCATTTTTTGGGGCATTCTGGGGAAGAGTTTGGAGCTTTCCGCTAAAGTATCATCGCAATACAGTGTATGTTTCCATTACCTAATCAAATCTAATATAGGACAATCTAGAACTTCTACCTCAGACAACCAATGAGCCCATTGTACGTCAAGTAAGGCAGCTCACATGAGCCCTGTCTCATTAAAAAACGCCAGGGCTGAGGCGAAAGAAATCTCTGATCCCGGGCTCCACACCAAATTTTTGGAATCGTTTACTAGCATAATGCTCACACTGTCCAAGAATATATAGAAACGATGGAAAGGAAAAAAAAATCTCTGGCAACATTTCCTCCAGAATTAATCGCCCAATGAGACCCAAACTGTTAAGTGACGGGGAATTTTTGTATGTGCGAGGTTGGCACCTCTGAAATAAGAAGAGTTTTTAGAACCGTATTGTTTTTATGTTACATATCTATGTAAAAAGATGCTGATTTATTTTCGTATAAGAAATAATTAATTCTGTGCTTTATAATACTTTGTGCTTTGGGTTGCTTATTTATTGAACAAATATAATATATTTGTTTATTATTATTATCAAAACGGGTGCCCAAAGGCGCGGGACCTAAGCCTGTGGCTCTTATCCCCCCGATACTCCCCGTAACCCCTTGATTAATCTCCCCCGGTAACTTGCCGGTTAATCTGCAATATCCCAAGATATCCCTAAACTCCAACTCGCCCAGGCAATGCTGCGGGAGTGGTGTCCTCCCAAATATACGAAACCTAGTTCCAGCGAAACGGGGACACTGACATAAGTAGTGATACACCGTTTCCCTAACTCCGTCATCACAGTTCTGACAAATGGGACTCCGCGTCCTCTCTATGTTAAACAAGTGACTGGACACCCAATAATGGAACCTATTTTATTGTATGGTTCTAATTGCCAAATACGTGAGGACTTCCAAGAAGGGAAAGAATAGGCCATAAGTGGGACTCACTGAGTTCATTATTCATCTTTCCTGTATCTCTTGATAGCGCACCGATCGCACTCTCGACGCCAAAATTCCTCGCCAAATCATGTGATCAGCAAATTTAAATTTTTGTTTATAATGGAACCTGTTTTTATATATTGAATGCTTCTAACACAAACTATGTAGATGCTTCCTTAAAAGGCAATGCCCCTGTAATCAGGCCAATGATTCTACTTCTATTTCGTTTTGTCAAGGAGATATTTGTTCGAATCTTTGAAGGGGCCATGCTAGAAAATCTTCGGACTCCTTCTATCTCACAATATTTTTCTAATAAAGTATATGTTAACGTGTAAGTCATTTCTCTATGACCCCCAACAGATTGTTTTTGTATGAGATATCGCAGAAAGGCTCAGGACCAATGGACAGCCATTAGGCGCCCTCCTTTGCCAATCTGTCGGCCTCATCATTACCTTGAATGCCCTTGTGTCTCGGCACCTAACCATTCTCCTATTCTTTACAGCATTCTTCAACAATCCTAGATCTGATGCAGTCCAACTCTAAGGCTTTTAGTGCGGCAAGAAGAATACAATCCTTCTGCTCGGCTGTGCCCTTATCCCTAAGATATTGGGCACAACTTAAAATGGCTTTAGATTTCAACCTTGAAAGACAGATGAAGTGCTACAAACATTTAATATAAACATCAGCCTCCACGCCGGCACAGGTTCTTGGATCCATCTCTATTTACTACAATTGTGGGATTTTCTCCCCCCTCCCTCGATTATCTTTCCATGCCCCTCGGAGCCGAGTGCAGGATATTCCACCACCTACCTTTTAGAAGCATGCTACAATTACAAATTTGTAGAAAATCGGTTAATCCTAATCGAATTTTTGAGCTTTTTTTTTTCGTTTTTTTTTTTTTTTTTTTGAATTTTCTCAAAAACTGCAAACAAATATAAATAGGGTAACGCTAGGAGAGATGATGCACATTTCAAATTTATGCCCCGTATCAAAATATTGGAGATATATTAAAGCGGTAATGTTTATAAAACATATGTCAACTACAAAAAAATCTTATTTTTCAAAATAAAGATATTCTCATTTATTCCAGAAACAAAATGCAAATACACTACATTTCGCCGTCTCTCCTACTATGGTAGAATAGATGACGCACCATATGAAGGAGACCTCTCATCTGTGAAGGTAACATGGTTGATCGACATGAAACTTGGTAAACACTATGTCTACGAGCCCAGTTTAATGATACCAGGAAATCTTTCATTTCAATTGCAATTAATATAGTATGTATAAAAAAAAAAATTACTAAGCGTTATGAAAACTCAGATATTCACCAAATATAGCTGATGCGTATAAATGTTCGTAGTACACACAAAATAACTGAAGAATTTTGCAATATGTTCGCTTCTGATCTCTCTACTCCTCGACTAACTTCCATGACGCCACGTGGTGGCAAACAAGAGAAGTAAAGCCTACGTCTTCCCCGTCATCACTCCTAGCTTTACCCTATGTACCATTTTTTTATTGGAAATATTTTTCATAAAATAATTTCTTTTTGGAGGTTCTGAGAAATGTTATTGGAGTTAATACAAATTGCGCTATCTCCTGGCCTGCATTGTAAACAATTGAATAATAATAAAAACAAAATCACATTATTCTTTCCTGTATATCTTTATTCTGTATACAGTAAGTACTTAATTAAAATATGAGTATAAATTAAAATTCTTCTTATCGAAATAAAAATTAAATTTCAGGGAAAATTTTGTATGATTTGCATTTTTTTAAAATTATCTAAATTTAAACATTAAATATTTTAATACCATTCTTCCACGTCGCTAGTTATATTATATTTTTGTTCAATAATATTATCTTTGTTCTAACAAAGATCTCACGAGAATTCATTGTAATTATTTAAAATATGGCGACAAAGTTGTGAACTTGACCGTGACAACTTGGTTATAATAAAATAAAATAATCTATTTAGTTATTTTATATACAGGAAATAGAAGTACAAAACATGTCATATAATAATTATCCAAAACAAAAGAAAATATAAATAATTATCATTACTAAAATATCTCTCTAGTAAAAATTCTCATGCAAATTATTTAATTAAACAGAATCAGAAAAACGTCTTCTTTTCTTTTCTTTTTTTTTAAAAAAAAATAGCATTTGTTTACTTAACCCCGCCCCCCCAAGATATCAATTTCCTTGGAAATATTAGAAATAAAAGTTATAGGTATTTATGTATGTAGTTAGTGTACGAAGTTTTAAGAAAAATCGTTGGAGCTGTTTTTGACGAAATCGCAAAAACCTGAAGGTTCAGTAAAGTAGCACTTCCGGTTTATGGATTTTGCTCGAAACCTTCCTATCGGCTTGCTGCAAAAGCTCAGGAGCATCCGATCTAGTAACTAATATCTTGCCTTCCGATACTACATTTCTTAGCAATATTTTCTTTTATTGGTCAGCCTTTTCTACGAAACTTCCAGAGGCGTTCTTCCCTAAGGATCTTTTTTTTTTTACCCAAATTCTAACCACTCTGCCTTCGGCGACGACATTGCAATCCTCTTTCAAAATCCTGAACCTATTTACTTTAATCTCCTCTCAATTTTCTGCAGATACAGTTCCATAAATGGAGAATGATAAATAAATGCAAGAACACAAATATTCGCCGCAAAAATCCTGCGCTCCATTTTCAACCACGTCAGAGTTTTAACTGAAATCCCATATTATAATATACAAAAAAAGTCTTGTAACCGACCACCACAATAAACTTCTCCCAGACACCTTTATACCAGTAATACAACCAAAAGTTACAATAATAATAGCAGCGAATCAAATTCTTAGAAGCAAATATTCACAAAAAATTAGAAATTATACTTGAACAAATTATTTCGAAAACCAAAAAATCGCAGTAAGCATTAAAAAAAATGTGTCAACCAGAAATGCAATTTTACTGAATGGTTTCAATTTGCTTTTGAAAATCGCTCCAATTACTTCCTTTAAATTTCGTATATACCTACTACTTCATATATTCAGGACTTTCACTTTTATATGATAGATTTCATAAATTGAGAGAGATTAATTAATTAATTATAACAAAAAAACAAAAAGTTAATTGTAATAAAACAAGAAGAAAGAAATAAAGGGAAACTTCCGAAACAACAATCGTTAAAATTATTTTTATTTAATTATAATTAATTATATTAATATAATAATAATTAGTATTTTAATAATCAAACTTCCGGAGATGGACTTTACAATACGTTCTTTAATTACAATCGTATTGTTAATGGATTTAGATAATTTAATATTTTCGGACTCAACGGATTTCAAAACAATCATTTCTAATGAAAGTTCTATTTCGAGAATCTGTAACGAATGCTATAATTATCTCTTGAAGTAATAGACGAAAGTATTAAAAACACAATGTCCGCTTAAAAACAAACAAAAAAAAATGAAAGAAAAGAAATTCACCAAAATATTTTTCATATAATTCAATTGAGTTGTATATGATAACATTTCCTGTATGTCCGTTTGAATCGGTTAATGACCGTAAACTGAGCTATGAAATTTAATTATAAACTAGGCCAGCCGAATACAATACGATCATCACTATGTATGAATAATAATGAATAAAATAAAAAAAAGGAGTTTCATGCTTACTACAACTAGTTATAAATATGCATAGATCCGTAAATAATATTAAATCTGTCATAAGAATTGTCATATTGTGTTCATTT
Source organism: Triatoma infestans (assembly GCA_011037195.1). Classification (NCBI taxonomy): domain Eukaryota; kingdom Metazoa; phylum Arthropoda; class Insecta; order Hemiptera; family Reduviidae; genus Triatoma; species Triatoma infestans. The sequence continues at coordinate 27,768 of JAAEAF010003240.1, read as the reverse complement.
TTGTAAGAATCTATAGACAATATGGTTCTAATTGCCGAATACGTGAGGGCTTCCAAGGAGGGAAAGAAAAGGCCATAAGTGGGACTCACAGAGTTCATTATTCATATTTCCTGTGTCTTTTGTAAGATATAAAGCAACGATCGCACGCTCGACGCCAAGAATTCCGCGCTAAATCATGTGATCAGCATAATGTTCATCCATTAAAAAAAAATGTAACGGTATTTCAACTAGGACACTATCCATCGCTATTTCGGAGATTGCCCAGTAACAATGGTTATAAATATTCCTTACCTTATCTGTCCTTTTAAAAAGATTCTGGTATGAAACACTTTACACGGCTTTCTTTTACTATAATTTACATTAATTATAATGGACTAATTCTAAAATATAATTCTTGCTAGATGTTTAGTTGTCAAGATACATATATCAATGAGTCTAGACTTTTTGGAGGAAAACATAACCTTACTTCTTCCCCATACTCTCCCTAAAATGAATTTACTTGGAAAATACTAATTCAAACAAAATTGGATAGGTCTCTGTTATGTATGGTTAGTTCGAGTATAACAAGTTTAATATAAAAATTCATTGGTGCCTTTATGAATAAAGTCGCAAAAAAAAAATGGGGGGGGGACAATTTTCTTCAAAGCCGGAATTTGGACAACATTTTTAATTCTAATTAATATTAATTATAGAATTGTATAATAAACTAAAATATCACTTTATAACAGGAAAACATAACCCCATCCTCCCCTCCCAAATCCCAGTTAAATGAATTTTCCCGCTAAAGTTTCAATTAAAAAGTTGTAGCTCTTTATATGTGCAGTTAGTATACCGAGCTCAAAGAAAATCGCAAAAAAAAACTGAAGACAAAAAAATCAGTTCAGTAAAGTATTACTTCCGTCCGGTAGACCGATTTAGATCAAAACCTTATTGTCCGGGTCTCTTGCTAGCAGTTAAACTAAATATCAAGTTTGTACTTTCTGTGAAGAGTTCAAATGAAGAGTTTGAGAATGAAGAGTTCAAATAGAAGTCATACCGCCTTATATGAATATATTGTATCTGATGTATCTCTTAGTTGGCTGATCGGCCGGGGGGTACCATAAGAAAAACACTAAAAAAAATTTTTAAAGTGTTTTTATTAATGGCCCGACGTTTTGACAAACATTGTTTGTCTTCTTCAGGGGCTATCTTAGAATCGGGAAATTTTGTATGCTCTGTTAATTACTACATGTTCAATTATGACTGTGGTCCATAATTGAACATGTAGTAATTAACAGAGCATACAAAATTCCCAATTCTAAGATAGCCCCTGAAGAAGACAAACAATGTTTGTCGAAACGTCGGGCCATTAATAAAAAACACTTTAAAAAAATTTTTTAGTGTTTTTCTCATGGTACCCCCCGGCCGATCAGCCAACTAAGAGATACATCAGATCATTTCTAACGGTCAACAACTTCTACAATTTGATGAATATATTGTATATAAAAAGTTTAAAGAAAACCTCATAAAACTGAAAAATACATTCAGTAAAGTAGTAATTACGTTTGAATTACCTCATATAACTTTTCTGTCGGATCCCAATTGAAAGATAACAACAGACTTCAAGATAAAGTTGCATACTCCTCTAGAACGATTAGTGTAGGTAAAATATTTGAACAGCAAATATGTTGTTTAAAAAAAAATACAAGTAATAAATATCATCACTTCAATAATTGGAGGGAATTTTAATTTTATACTGTGTATTAAACCTAACCTATGGCACAAAACAAAAACCCATGAAGTGCCAAAGGCCTTGCCATATAGTGATTTTTATTGGTGAACGTGTGAGATAAAGCAGCCATAGTTCTCTTGCCGTTCTAGTTCCTACCTTCGCTCCCTAGGTGCAGTACTATCTGTAGCTTCCCATTTTTTTCTCGTGATGATGCCGGATCAACACCTGAGCCCTCACGGGAATCGAACCCTTAAATTCTCGCACCAAAGGCGAGTGCGCCAGCCACTAGACCAACGCGTTGAGGACATTGTATATTAACCTGCTTTTATTTATTGCCCATCAATTTGTTACTTTGACCTCATTTTCAAGTTAAATAATATGGCTATTAGTCCGTTCATTATACCTAACAAAATTTTATCCAATTACAATAATAAGATCCATGTTAAACTGACCAGTATCATTAGAAGACCTTGGTCGTTAAAGACGTGAAATCTATCCTATTACACGGCCAGCGAACCTCCATGGATATTTAGTAATGTGTCTTTGTTTACATTTTGTTTTCTATTTTTTTTCTTTTTTTTATACATCCCTTAATTTATACAATTAACTTGATGACATGTGCAGTAAATAGAAAAGAAAAAAAACTTCGAGAATAACAATGTTTTATAATTTTAAAACTTGTATTAGGAAATCAAATTTATTTTTTCATATCTGTTTGCCAGTTTCCACATCTTCATCATTTCCATTATTACATTATATTTCATTTTATTCCAATGTGACCTTGAATTCATTATTATTTTTTTGTTTTTGTTTATCTTGAGAAAATAAGATAATGGTTCTTTTGATGAAGTATTTCTTATAACTTCGTGTTTTTTATTTTTGCATTTATGCAAACATTTCATAAAAAAAAATATGATTCATAAAAATTGACCTTTCATCCTCCAATTCAACATACTATTCTTATTTCATCAGTGTTGTTCTTATTTTATGTTGTTTGTTGAGTGACTTCCAAAAACTATTAATTTGTAGCTTACTAAAACTTATCATCTTAGCTTTTTCGCGAAGATTTATTTATTTATTTATTTATTTTTTGTTAAATTGTTCATATAAATTCAAAAATAGATTTAGATGGATGATAAGTTTGTCATTGTTATACCAGGGTTTACCTTCAAAAATAACTTTAACATATTCATCTGATTTATTGCAAAAATATTGACATATCGTGTTTCTCTCTCAATTTTTCTCTGTCTGTTTGTGTGTAAGTGCGTGCAAATCCTGTGATAGATAGCTTTTGAATGTAATACATAAGAATTTGGTGAAATACAGCAATCAGAAGATCGACATTGACGAATAGAATTTTTTCATTACTTCACAATTTGCTCGAAAACAATACAACAGATTTTCTTCAAACTTCGTATACTGATTGATTACTCATGTATAGTCCTTTCTTTTATTTTGAAACATTTATCTAGGAACGATGTTTTTTGTTTTGTGTGTGTGTGTGTGTGTGTATGTGTTTTGGGGGACAGGTGGACCTCAAGTTTCTCAGTGAAGCCTTAATCTTTGAAAATACAAATACCTTCTGACTCTTTGATTTGTATCATTTTAAATTCTTTTTTATTTTTGTTTCTTTTGGCAATCTGACATCTCTATACTTTATCATAAATAATATACGCTTAAGAGAGGGAGAAGAAAGAATATTGGAAAGACCATCAGTTCTTCAGTTGCCTTAATGTACTATACTTGAGTTATACAAAAGATAAAAATTTATCTCAAAAGAGTAATTAAAAAAAGTAACTCTTATTGATTGACATCTCTCTGTTGTGTGTGTGTGAGAGAGAGAGAGAGTGAGGGAGAGAGAGAACAAAATAACTCGAAACAAAGGATCGAGGAACAAATTTGATAATCCGTTTAGCCATTTTATGGTTTTTATACGTAGGACTTAATGAAATATGGTAATCATAAGAACAACTTTACTGAATAAGGTTTTTCTTTTTTTCAATTACTCACGATTTTGTCGGAAACAGCTTTAAAGGGAAGGGAAGTGGTAGCGCTCTAGACTTGCATGTCTCGGGTTTGAGACTAGGCAGTGCTGGAAGATTTTTCTCTTCTCTCTGGGCTTCTACAGCTCCGATTCTGGTTATTCTTCCCTGTGATACCCCTTGGTGATACTGGGCGGTAGTTTTAGGACCGTACCTACCCTCTTTGGGTTTACCAGTCCTCCGTTGCAAGCTACGGGATCGTTTAACAAGAGAGGGATGACACCACCATGGAGAGACTGTTAATGCAATACCTTTCCATGATAGAAGTACCTAGGCACTCTCCCGCTTGACCCATTTAAGGGCAGGTTGAGATACGCTCAACCAGCGCGGAAAGTGATCCCACATTGTGGTCACACTTCACTCCCCGAAGCTAGGGAAGGCACCCCCTAGCAGGCTCTGGTAAACCGCGCACACCCACCAAGTGCGCTTTCAGCTATGGGCTGGCATCGGGGTTTAATTTATATTGCGAGTCTCCTCCCGTTCAACTCATGACTTCTGTCATTGGAGTTGTTGGTTAAAACATGGCCACTACGAATCCAACCTCAATTGCAAGCAATTGGCTTGGAAACTGGTGCTTGCACCTGTAGTCCAGTATTTCAACTCTAACGAGCTAGCTGACTGATCGCACGCCCGATGGATCTACAGATTCCATCTACTGATTCCTGTCCATTGCCTCAAGTACAGGGGTTCAGAAACCTAGGATACTTACAGGCAACCCTGCAATGGGAAAGGATCAGGATAGGATTGGTCGGGTTGAGGGATTCTCTAACCTGAAGAGCCAGAGGCTGATTGCACCCCGAAGGGTGGGCGATGGTGACGCCACATACCCACGCCCTATCCTATTCTGGTCAGTAAAAGCCGGTCTCTCGTTGTAGACATTGCCCGCAGTCGGCAGTGCGTTGAGCGCTAATTACAAAAAACGTGCGCCAAAAAATAAATGAGTTGGTCATGGTGTTTTAGGTAAACATGCTTATCAAATTTCTCATATTGACATACCAAATAAAATCTAAGACCAAGTCCAGCAATCAGCTGATCCAATATGAAAATACACCTTTGCTTAGCGCTCCACGCTTCTAACCGATCAGCTATGTGGCGCAATCTCTACTAGTGGTGAAGAGTTGTACCTATCTACTACTGTGATAGTTCTATTAGTTCTTATTCAAAACATTTACCTAGGAATGATGTTTTTTTGGGATTCTATAAAAAACACATTTGGGTACAAAAATTATGTACAATCAGCTGTACGCTGGAGACTGCAAATAACTGGAGACTGCTCCACTATATTGAGATGAAAAAGTCAGCTAAATATGATTGTATTTAGAATAGTAGGTATATAAATAAAACTATAATTTTATCCGTTAAACTATATATGTTGTTGTGGTTGGGTCCATAGAGCTGGAAAGCACCAGAGAAATATTCCGTGATAAACCATATGTTTGTATCACAAATTATACTGGTTGATTGCTTGTGAGGAGGTTATCCAAACTATAATTTTAATGCAGTATAATCGTTATATATAATATCTTAAAGAGAACAAATTTCTATTCATTTTACTTTTTGATATAAAAATGATAGTTTTGACCTGTCAGTAGTTTGTAATCAGTTGTAATGAACCTTTTATGAATTTTTTATTTATTTTACTATTAGATAAGAGATGTTATGTAAATATCATCTTATTCCCATTATGCAGTTGAAAATTACAGTACAAATAGTTCATTGATAGAAGAGCTTTCACTAGGTAAAATGCAGACTATAAATATTATGTTAATCATGAAAATGATCTAATGATTACATTTATTCCATTCAAACATTGGTAAACTATCACGATCACGACTGAATTTCAAAACGTTTCATCATTATTTTTTAATAAGGGGAAAAAACTCTTGACGCAACAATCCCTGAAGGGTCAAGGTCCCAAGGATGGCGATTTTTTACTGAAGGAGCCCAATTTCTATAGCCATTTAGTTCTAGCGTTCTCTACTAGGTTCGCTACCTGTTTTTACTTTCTCTTACTCCTCCTAGTAAGAGGAAGTATTGTAATCATGTCAAATTTCGATATTGAGTTTTCACCGGAAATATCCGTTTTGAGGTCCCCTGAGTCCCAAAAAGTGGTTTTTAGCAAATGGTCTGTGTGTGTGTGTGTGTGTCTGTGTGTATGTGAACAGCATAGCTCAAAAACGAAAAACCGTAGAAAGCTGAAACTTGATATTCCGTTGAGGTATCACCATGCGATCTGACTGTGCGTTATCTGTCAAAATTCCTCAACCGTTAGTACCACTTTACTAGTTTTTTTTTTACTTTTTTGCGTTTTTTTTCTCAAAAATGGCTCCAACGATTTTCTTTAATCTTGGTACATCAACTACAGTATAAGGAGCTACAACTTTTATTTGAAACATTTCTCTGGGAAAATTCATTTAAGGGCACTTTTGGGGGAGGGGTGGGGTTAGGTTTTTTTCTAAAGTGCTATTTCAGTTTATTGCACAATTCAGTCATTTAAATAATGTTAATTCGAGTTAAATATGTTGTTGAAATTCCGAGTTTGAGGAAAATCGGATAACCGGAAGTGCTTTCGTTTTAACACTTTACCAAATGATTTTTTCACTTTTTCGCGATTTTCTAAAAAATGGCGCCGACGATTCTCTTGAAACTTCACATATAAACTAAACATTCAAAGATCTACAACTTTTATATAAAACATTTCTCTGGAAAAATTCATTTAAGGGCACTTTTAGGAGAGGGGGTAGGGTTACAGCTTCCTCTAAAGTGGCATCATACTTGATTATACAACTCTATCATCCAAATGAAATTAATTAGAAATAAATAGATGGCTAAAATTTCGAGTTTGAAGGAAATCAGTAAACCGGAAGTACGCTTTTACTGAATAGTTTCTTTCAGTTTTCGACAAATTTCATTAAATTTGGTGCACAAACTATAACCTTTGTCAATTATAATTTTGAGAACTGGAGTAAGAGAAAGTTGTGTGAGTGTTTCACAGCAGATTTTTTCTCTCAAGTATCGTTTTTGTTTGGAAGTCCACTGGATAGAAATTTTGTGAAGCAGTATTTTTTGTTGTATCTTTCATTTTATGATGAACACATGGAGTTAAAACTGTCTCATTTATTTGTTATTTGATTTCTTCATTGAAAATATTTGTTGGTAATTAACGATAAAGCGTTATATTTAAGTTTACAAATCAAATCAATAACCATATCATCAAGAAAGTAAATGATAAGTTATTTAAAACTGGCATATTAAAATTCAATATGTTATACATCACCATCTCACGAATAAATCAGACAGAAAGACACTACACTCTTACAATTTCTCATCATCAATAAATAGAATTAAGTTACAACGTACCGTGTCTGTATTTCCGTATTGCTTGTAGTTTGTAATTAAGTTTAGCGAACTTTGCCTATTAAGATTTAAAACAAGATAAGGTGAGAGAAGTTAAGAAGGAGAATTGGACTACTTCCTTTCATTAATAAGATAATTACAAATTTAAATTCATGATGTTCAATTATTATAGTAATTTCTTTTAAAGTCATTCAAAGTGTTCCAGGAGCAAATTTAACGTAGTAATAAAATGAAAAGAACTGTTTGGTAAAAATTAGATTTTCAATTATTAAAAAAAGTGTTGTTACGATAATCTTGAGATTTTGATTGGCATATGTAAAAATAACTTCATTCTTTGCCTTTCTTTCGAATCTTCTTTTTTTAATGACTGAGACAGTGTACTTTCCCTTTCTCTTGGGGCGCCATTTTTAAAGATTCTCTATATTTATATCCCCTCTCTTTTTTTCAATTTTATTATTAAAATTGAACATTGTTATTCTTTATTTATTCTGTGGTTATTAATCTTAAGTTACTATATGTGGTTGTTGGTTTATGTTTTGATACTGTTTAACGTCTGGCTTGTCTTGCAGGTGATCTGTGTGCTACGGTCCAGATTGGACATTCATTCTATTGATCTTTAGGCAGATTTTGGATAAGGAAAGCGTTATATTCAATCTACCATCACGGGATGCGTGGAAAAAGTCCATGCTATAGTTTTCCTGTTGATAGAGTATTAAAGTATTTTGTTTATGATTAGCTTCTAGGGAAGTTGTGTAGGTTTTAACGGACAGTTCCAGATGGAAGGGTTGGTGTACTGCAGTCAGTTTTGGATTGGAGGTCTCTTGGTGAGAGGACCGCTGTTTCCAGGATAAGCTTTGTGATATTATCAATTATATTTCGAATGAGCGGATAAGCAACTCAAATTTAAAAAATGTTTTTATCTACTGGTTAGAGATAGTCAGATTGCGTTAAAGTCCCTCTTCAACCCCCAGATTGCTCTTGGAATACTCTAGAAGACTAGAAGAGCTAAGTTCGTCCAATATGTTATTCTAGTTAGATACCAGATCAAATGTTGATGGCTAGGTTAGTGAAATTAGATGTCCCTTTATTAGTTCCGAGCCTGTTGTGTTTTTGAGCACATTGCTGCCAGGCATGGACAGCTTCACAGCATTCATTCAGTTGTTGGCAGCCTAAGATGTTGCTTGGTGATTCGAACAGGGCTGGTAGCGAAATGTTGCTGGGTTTTTCACGGATTATTGACTCTTAACTTTCATTAATGTTGCTCAGCCTTCAGCACGTTTCTTGATTCCTTACTGGACATATATATTTTAAAAAGACATTTCCACCTAATAGAACTCCTGCCAGACCCCTTTATAAGGTTTTTAGACCGTGGAAGAAACAGCATTCATCCGTCCTACAACAGATTTGTTGGGGTCTATCAGAATATTAGGTGTAGAATCTTTAGTCGAAACTGGATGTCGGTGGAGGAGCTTAAGCTGTTTCCTCATCTAGTTATCTTTTATTTTTTTGCCCTAGTCCAAGCTTAGTGTTGTTTTTCTTTGAGGTATTTATTGAACTCTAGAGTAATAGGTACACTCAGTAAAAAAAGTTTCCGAACACCCGTACTATGATTATTAGAAGGTATATAATTACAAAAATTAAGAGTTGGTTTTCATTAAGAAGGCACAGAGAATTTGATATCAGAGCTTTAATTAAACAAAATGGAACGTACAATATAAATATTAATATTATGAACCATAAAATTCTTTAAAATATTTTTATTAGGTCAATTGAGAGTCAAAAAAGTTTCCGTACACATTTTTCATAATAAAAAAACAAAACTCTGCGACGAACCAAGAAAACCTTTTTTTAGTATTCCGTTGGACCTCCTTTGCTTCTGTTCACTACTAATAAGCTCTTGTTTCATGGATCCAACAAATTTCTTTGTAATAACAGGAGAAATATTTGCCCGCTCCCGTAAAAGTCCTTTCAAGTTTTCCTTGTTTTTAACTTATAATTTTTGAATATTCCTTCCAATATGATCCCACAAATGTTCTATCGGATTTAAACCCGGGGAGTAGGGTGGTGTTCGGACCTGTCTAGGTGCATCTCTTCAGCAGCCATTCTTGCCATGTGCTTGGGATCGTTATCCTGCTGAAAACGAAAAGTTCCTTCTATACCAAGATTTATAGCACTGGTCTTCAAAAATTTTTTCAAAACATCAGTGTACTGTAATGTTATGTATAATTGGGGGGTTTTAAAATAGAAATTCAGAATTGTAAATAATTATAGATTTTAATTTATCTCTTCTCTAAAGGGATCTCGTGAGGTCTGTGTTCATCTGGATTGATTAAAGGATAAAAAATACTAGAAAATAACCATAAAAAAGAAATACATATAATTAAACAATTAAGACTACAAATAAAATCTTATTCTTTAAACTATAGTAAAATAATACTTAATCAGTAACTAGATTAATTTGTACAACTTACAATATTAAAAGGGTTTTTAAGCAGAAGGTTGGGCCTTAACTCTCGTATAACGAACACTACGACACTCTTTTATAAAATTCCACTGAACAGGGTTTTCATATGATCCCTCCTCCATTAAAGGGAGAAAGAAAGGGAAATTCCCTTTTCTTGTAATACAGGTATTTTACCTTTCTAACTGTTCCTATTGTTTCTCCCAACCTTCGTAAAAACCCAGTCTTGGACTTACACTAAGTAAACAACCAATATTACCTAGATATTAACTGATACTTTTCACTTAATTCTAAAATAATTTATATTTCTTCCCAAAGGTCTACACATTACAGTACACATACTGATCCATGATCCCATTAATAATTTGTAGATTACCTACACCGCTTGGGCCATACATCACCACACAAGCACTCCTCCACCATCATGCTCACTGCTAGCATTAAGTGTTCCGCTGCCTTCCGCCATACCTTTTTTCTTCTGTCTGGTCCCGATACATTAAACTTGCTCTCATCTGAGAAGATCACGGTCTCCCAGAAGCTTCTACTCCTTTGCGAAATTCATGCGTTTCACTCTATTCTTCTGACTGATAAAGGGCTTCTTTCTAAAAACGCGACCGTGAAATCCTTGTCTTTTTAAAGTATTGCGAACTGTTTGGGGGGGTAACAGAAATATTATAGTCTTGATTTAGCATACCTGCTATTTCAGTGGCGCTGGTTAAAGGTTTATTTGTATACTTCATTCAGAACTGCACGTTTATGGATATGATTTAATTTTTGAGGGCGGCCTGAACGATGCCTATTAGCTATATAGTTCCAAGCTCGCGATGTCGAGCTATTATGTAGTGAATTGTGGACGGAATTTTTTTTGAACATTTTTTCCAATTTCACGCACTGATTTGCCTTCCTTGTGCAAATTAATAATTGCTTCACGTACGGGTTGGGGAACTTCCATAATGAATTCTAATATTAATCTGGCAGAGTTCTTCATTTCTTTTAAGATATTTATTTATTTATTTACTAATGCAAACAGAAAAACAAACAATTGTTAACAGAATTTGGACTCTGGCAGTATTTACATTGTGTATACGAGGTGTGTAAATTAAGTAATGAGACTGATTTTTTATCTTTTTTTTATTCAAATAAAATTACAATTCAACATTGTCCCCTTCAAAGTAACTACCTTGGGAAGCCACACAACGCTGAAGACGATTCTTCCATTCGTCATAGCAGTACTGGAACTCGGATACTGGAATAGACTTCAGTTGGTCGGTTACGGCTGTTTGAATATTCTCCAATGTTCCAAAATGACGTCCCATGAGGTGATTTTTTCAATTTGGGGAACAAAAAAAAGTCACATGGACTCAAGTCGGGTGAATAAGGAGGCTGAGGAGCCACAGGAATGTTATTACTGGCCAAATACTCATTAATAGAAATCGCGGTGTGACACGGAGCATTGTCGTGATGCCACACCCATTTGTTTTTGATGTTTGGTACCACACGCATGCATGACTCTTTTTCGAAGTCTCTCAACACTTCGCCGATCATTCGGACTGTCAAACGACGATCTGAACGCACGAGATCGCGGATTCTGCCAACATTTTCGTCGGTTCTTGAAGATGAAGGCCTTCCCGCTGCGAGGCTCGTCTTCAATTGATTCCCTTCCTTCTGCAAACGACTTAAACCACCTAAAAACCTGTGCTCTCGGCAAAACATTGTCTCCATAGGCCTGGCACAGTTTTTCAAACGTTTCCGTTGCACTGTGCCGAAGTCTGAAGCAAAACCTGATAGCACAACGTTGCTCGTAATTGATGTCACTCATTTTTAAAACGCACTGAAAAAATCTTGCTCACAAAAAAAGTCACGACGGACAGTGCAACAACTCTAGCATTTTCAAATTTGCACTGGACGTGTATCAGATGTTTACTTGCCCTACCACGCATGCGCCGCGTCTCCAGTGTTGCCAGATCGAACACTAGAAAATCAGTCTCATTACTTAATTTACACACCTCGTACAAGGTGTTCGGAAACTTTTTTTGCTTGCTATTATGGCGTTTTCATAATATAATTGTGACATTAATTCTACTACATTATTTAAACTTCTGTAACTTTTATTATCATTAAATGGAGTATAAATATTGCAAAAAAAATATGCTTTGAACACCGATAAGCACAGAATTTAATTAATAGCCGCTTAAAAATCTATTAAACTGTGAGCGCGTTCAGAGACTTTTTTTTACTGAGTGTACCTCAAATGACGTCTCTCCCCACAATCGACGATAATTATTATTATTGTAATACTTTACATTAATAGTCGCACATTAATAAGTCGCAAATTATCTCTATAAACATTCAAACAAGCCTCTGTGTTTTGGCTTGTTTTTACGAGATTATTATTTAATCTAACCTTAAAAAAAATTAGAGCCAAAACAATTTGTTTAGATCCAATTAACAATAAATTATTTACATATGGAAAAGGAATAAAAACGTCTATAGGGATAAAAACATTTATTAAATTTAGTTTATATATCAAACGAAATAGTTATAAAAAAAAAAATCAAAATTAAATACTGTATTAAAGTACAAATATTGATGTAAAGTATAACAATACAAGTTCAAAGAGAATAGAGCTTTGAATATAACTAAAAATAGAGCTTTAATATAACTAAAGGTTGTGTTTTTTTCTTACCAACCTAACCATACAAAAATTACCAAATGTAAGCTTTAATTAGTGAAAACTTTTACATACCTACTACTCATGTAGATATTTAGATTTTATAATGACATCTACTAATTATAAACAAAAAATAATTAACACCTTATAATAAAAAGAAAAGAAAAAAAACTATCATTCAACTGTGAGGGTCAACACAGGTTATGCTAAACAATTTTCATTAATGTTTACAAAATTTTGCCTGTCAATTAAGATGTTCAAATAATAATGAAATTCTTTTGTGCAAAAGAAGGTCGGATATGGGCGTGAATATTGCCTAATAATTGTCACATTGTCTTGTATGTATTTTGTTTTGTTTTTTTTAAATGCATTTAACAAATTGTACACGCATTTGTTTTGTTTTCATGAAATTCACTACTGAAGTAACAAATTAAAATAAAAGATAGAAAAAAAACACAAACAAATGAAATTGACAATGTTATGCCATTATATTTTGATGAAATATATAATTAGTTAAAAACAATTTATTAAATAATAAAATAAATTACTAAATAGTACTAAATTTGTAAATAGTATTTTTTGGCGGGAAAATTACTTACTCTTAAGCGGCGTTTACACGATCAATAATATTGACAATACTTTAGAGTATTGACAATAATATTGATCGTGTAAAGTGAAAAAAATGTATTGATGGTCGGTATTGACAAGAGTATTGATGAAATTCAGATTTCTATCAATACTGGGAATTGGAGGGGATATCGACAATATTATTGGTCAGTTCAATAGTTTTATCGAACGTTGCAACTAACCTGTACAAAACAAAAGCGATACTATTATAATAGGTTAAAGGATTCTATGTAATGAACATCTCCTATAATATATTAAAGTTGACTGGCCCAATTAATTTAAAATTTCCATTTTAAGAAAACATTTCAGTTTGAACTCTGACAATTGCACTGTTAGAAAAATCGTATGAGTGTTTCGCAGTTAATTTAATTTTTTGTTTCAAAAAGGGTTTTTATATGCCATGCTGTTTAATATAGAGAGAAAATAGGCTTCTAACTTTCCTTCCGAATGGTAGGCATATTAAATCACTACATGTCTACTTGAAAAGTCAATCAAACAATTTTCCTTGTTTATGCCTGATTTTGGTGGAATGTTAAATAAAGATTTAGTATTTTGCCTTCTAAGGTGTTAATAAAAAATAAATGTATCTAAAACATGCAACACAAAATTACCAGAATTATATTATATTTTATTAAATATATCATTAGGATAAATGTTTATTTTCGATGTTTTATAAAGGAATTAATTAAGAGTGAACGATAGTGGAAGTAATTTAAATAAGAAACATTAGAGCTGTCCCCCTTGAGTTTTCTATACAATATTAATAAAGTGAGCAAGTGAGCAGCAGGGTAAAAGAGCTAACTATAACCATGGGCTAAAATAATAGCTACGCAAGCTTTAGAACGATTATTCATTTTTTTAAAGGTTAAAAAAAAACAACTAAACTGATGAGTATAAACACGTAAATACACTCTCCTAGTGGCAGAAATAGTAAGTAGTATTGACAATAATATTGATCGTGTAAAGTAATGAAATATTGATAGTGGTTAGTATGAGTATTGATGGAAATATTGTCAATACTGGTATTGACAATAATATTGATCGTGTAAACGCCGCTTTAGAGTATTGATCAAATTTTTTGAAATTGAATTTATACCGGAAATAGTTAGTTACGTTTTAAGGGACTCCTGCGAAAGTTTTTTAATCGATTTTGTTAGCACGAGATGCAAACGGAAGGTTGATACCTGCCATATGTTTTAACAGACAGTTCCTGAAGGAAAGTCTGGTGCTGCAGTCTATTTTGAATTGAAGACCAGGATCACTGGTTCCAGGCTGAGCTTTGTGGCATTCTCTATAGTATTTGGAATGAACGGTTTACGCGACTCTTATTTAAAAGACTGTATCTACTTGTTAGATATAAAGTCAGGTTGCGTTATATTTTCTCTTCAACCTCCAAATTGATAGTAGGATACTCTAGAAAAGAGTGAAAAAGCTAAAACTTCCTCCATGATGTTCTTCTAGTCTAGATAACTGTTCAAATGAAAGTGGATAGGTTAGCTTAATTTGCTCGTCTCCCTCTTTCTTCTCTTTATTTGTTCCGAGCCTGCTTTATCAGAGATGCGAAATCTGCGTGATTGGAGCCTGGATTTTTTTTCATTGCATTGCCGGCCTCTAAACAACGGTATCTTGTTATAGATAACACTGTCCACTGTCAGTGAGTTGTAGAGGCTCCTAGGGTGAGCAATTCCAAAGACTGCTCTGCTCTAGTGGAATGAACCCTGGACCTTACGTGTTTCGGAGTTTAGTGCGCTGTCACTGAACTAGCCCGCCTTATTCTATTTAATATTATTTGGATGTTTTGTAGGCTGTAAAGCCTGTATCCATTGCCACCTGAAAGTTCATGTATGACTTTCTAGATGTCAAATTTTCAAAAGTCATGACAGAATGTAGTCATTATTGAGATGAATGTGTATGGGAGATGAGCTAGAGTTTGCCTGTGGATATGCTAAACCCAAATAGTTGCACAGATAACTCACTCTCTGAAGATCCTAAGTGAATACTATACATATTTCCTGAGTAACAATTCTACGCTTCACATTATGTGGGAGTAAAAAGTCTTCTTCCTCAACACCAAAACTGGGTTTAGTTAGGTATTTTCTCCACAGACATGCAAACACAAAATGATCTATTTTTGGTAAAAAGTTAAATTGTATACTATCCTATTGTTTATATTGCTTCCATAGTTACCCTTTTTACATTACACTCTCCCCCCCCTTAAGGGTTTTGGCTTTGCTTCTGGCTTCTGTAGGCTTCAGCCGGTTGTAGTGGACAGTCATCGCCGGCCTTCTTCCTCTTCGGATGTCCTTCACCGGTAGGTGACATCGGAGAGTTGCTGCTCGACCCTGTACGGACCTTCCCAAGGCCCGTGGAATTTGGTGCTGCGGCCTTTCCGTCTTCCAGGTGTCCACATTAGTACCAGGTCCCCACTTCACCTCAACTTTGCCCGCACCCCATCGCCTTCCAGCGTTCCTTGGCCAAACTGTAAGCGAATCTGATTACGCTCCAGGAAATCAATCCCCAAAATTACATCATGCATGATGTCGCCAACGAACATCTTTGTTCATATTACTTCTCCCCTAGCCTTATTTGGATGTCAGCCGCTCCCTTGACTATAATGTGACCTCCGCTGGCGCTGTGTAAACTCTGCTGACAACCGTGGGAAGCTTGGATTCCTATGCGAGCCGTGAATTCCGAGCTAACCATCGTGACGCTTGCCCCCGAATCGACTAACGCGGGGGTACCCACTCCGTTTACCTGCATCTGTACGTAGTTTTTCCCTTGCCGGAGCCGTACACCTTCGATTTCTAGAGTGGGGACCATACTTATGCTTTCATCAGCCAGCAACCGGTCCCTTAGGCTGGCCGATTGTTGTTTTCCGGCTCCGCCCTCCCATAGCGGACAACGAGCCCTTACGTGGCCCAGTCTCCCGCAGTTCGAGCACGTCAGCCCCCGGCGCGCCCTTTGGCTTTCCTTGGCTTTAAGTTGTTTAGCTAGATCCGCTTGCCTTTCCTTGGCTTTAATTGTTTAGTTAGATCCGCTAGCGCCTCAGTCAGCCCTGCTAGCCTCTCTTCCTGCTTCCGGAACCGTTCCTCCCACCATTCCCGCACAGGTTTTGCCTGCACTCCAGCTGTTATTGCCTGTCTTCCAGCTGATTGGGCCCCTTCGTGCGCGTCCGACTCCTCTTGGCCGCGGCAACAGAAACGGCCGTCTTCCCGTACCGATTGCAGATGGCTTCCACGTGCAGTGCGGTATGAAGGGCATCCATCAGGGTCCGTCGATTCGTTATAGCCGTCTGAAAACGAACAGCGTTGTCCCTAAAACCTCCAGGAACTGCTCTCTGTCTCCGGGCCTCCTCGGTTTCCTCAGGATAAGCTTCTCTATACAATAACTCCAGGTTAGTGGCGAACTGCGCCAGAGATTCGTGCCGGTCCTGCCTTCTGTGTTTAAATAAATCTCTCTTTAGCCAGTACCACTCCGGTGGGTCGAGCCTGGCCTCAATGCGAGCGCATACTCGCCCGTAGTCTTCTTGCTCCTCCCTGGCCAAGGTGCCATACACTATTAGGCTCTCCCCTGTCAAACAGGGCTAAATACCGAGCCTTGGTTACGTTGTACCAATTATTAATGCAGCTTACCCGGTCAAAGTAACGCACATAGTCTCGCCACGACCGGGATAAACTCCTTGGGTCGTACGAACGGCTGGATAGGCTGTGTAATTTGGTAGCAAGAAGAAAAAAGATATAAATTTTAAATTATAAATCTAAAAATTATAACTAGTGGTTCCAGCCAGCCGCTATCTGCAGGTCAAGAACCGCGGCAAACAAAAACCCTTTCAAACAAGGGTCAATACACAGCCAAAGAAGCGCCGCTAAACCCTTTCAAACAGGGGTCATTATACAGTTATGTACAGAGGGCCACCTGGGCTGTATACCCTTCATACAAGGGTCATGTACACTCAAGAGGCCACCTGGCTACCATCTATTAACAAACAGTCTTTGTTAACCACCGACTGGCCACCATCTGTCGCCACCCTGGTCACCGACCTAACTAGGGTCAACACACTGCAAGAGATTAGTGTGGCACGTACTTACACACCTGCCAATGTGTGAGTGATACCAGTATAAACTTCGCCCCACGGGAGGGGGGATCAGTATCACATCAGTCAACATCAGTTACAGATCAGTCATACACGAGATATACATCAGTCATAGTTCACGTAGTTCAAGCAGTGAAGCTTCACATATCGCGAGCGCGTCCCTATTCAAGGTTTAAACATTACATCTTTAATATTTATTAATCATTTCATGATTCATTTATAGTTGTGGATTTTAGTTCATCTAATTTCAAACACTTTAAATTAATTGTTAAAATATAGTCTATTTTCGTAATTCAGTGGTTCGTATTTCGAGTAACAACTCTTTAACTAACAATCACCTATTCATCACTTCAACTCCCTATTCAAGACAACTGATTCCAATACAGCTGGGCGTCCTCTTCCACCACATCATCGCCATCCTGGCTGGGTTTTTGGTGCGGGGCATGTTTCTATAATCCCACCGCAGCCACCACTGTAACAATCTACGCTTCACACTATGTGGGAGTAAAAAGTCTTCTTCCTCAACACCAAAACTGGGTTTAGTTAGGTATTTTCTCCACAGACATGCACAACACAAAATTATCTATTTTTCGTAAAAAGTTAAATTGTACACTATCCTATTGTTTATATTGCTTCCATAGTTACTCTTTTTACATTACACCTGTATTAACCCTGCTTGTATTTCACATTTATTTATTACTTGTACAAGCTTTTGACTGTCCATAAACTTTGTATCGCCTTTCTTCAAACTTTATCTATTCTTATTAGTTATTAGTATAGTTTACTGCTGAAATAACTTATCCTCCCCCTAATAAGAATGACTTGATAAAACACTGAGCATACTTTACAATACTATTAAAATTTAGTGATGAAATATTCTTCAAAACATGCTATTTATTATACACTATTTTCTAATGTCTAATCATAATTTATAATAATTCCATTTTGTCATTAAACACACATAGTAACATAACCTTATAACCTCCCCACATATATACAACCAACAAGTGTGAGTGTAACAGAAGCATTATCTACACGAACTTGGTGAATTTACTCTGACGATGGATGAAAATCCGAAACCGGTCAGGAAAATATAAATATACATGCTACGATGGATAAGATACCAGATGTTATCCAGCATAGCGGACCTATCCACATATTCAAGAATACTATGAATGTTGGAGGTGTGCATTTTTAAGTGTTGTTTGGCTGGGATAACTCGCAAGTACGCCACGGTATCTGAAGCTGTGACCAGGTCCACTTCTCCTTCGGTGTAAATATTATTTAGATGATCAGGACGGCAGGTTCTGAATCGAATTTGCACGTATACAGAGCAACCTCATGTCATCGTTTCCCCAAAACTTTTTTCTTAATTAAATGAATTTTCCTGGAATGAAGTTTCAAATAGAAGTGTTAAAACTGCCTACATGCGTATGTTTAGTATGTAATTACCAATTTTAAACAAAATCATTCTAGCCATTTTCTAAGAAAATCGGCAAATACAATAAATAGCAGAGTACTATACTTGGTCTACTGGCTAGCAACTCGCCTTTCATGCGAGAATTCAGGGTTAGATTCCCGTGAGGGCAAAATCCGTGTTGATCCAGCATCGTGATAAAATTGGGAAGCTATAGCGCCCAAGGTAGCGAAGGCCGGAACTAAATGGCGTGGGAACTGCGGCGTGCTTACCTCACGCCCACCTATTCAAATCGCCGTCTGGCAAGCTTTGACCCTTCATGGGCTGTTGTGCCATAGGGTTTTAGGTACTATACTTGGATTGACCTATATTTGACAGAAACTTCACATCAGATCTCCTGGCGGTACTTAGGTATAATATCAAGTTTGGACAAGTGAAACTAAAAATTCACATTTTTTTTAAAGCTTAATAATTGGCCTTTCTAAAGTCATCAGCCTTTAAAAGCTGTCATTAGCTTTTATTAACTATAGTAATTTTACAAAATTACTGATGAAGAAGAATGGCTTGGTATTTCCCTTATAAAAAAAAGTTGACCGTATAAGAAATGGCATTGAACTCTGAGAGCAACTTGTTGATTACAGCTCGCCATCTCTATACATACACAAACGCGCGCACATCACAAAGACAGAAAGTTGTACACATTTTGACCTAGAACTTGGATACCAACCAAGAGATTAACAATTTGTTATAGAAGTAGTTCATACAATAAAAATTACATAATACGAGTTACGAAAGATTTTTAACATATTATTATTATATTTAATCTTCTTTAATTCAAATAAAATGCAAATTAGTTGTATCGTGTTTTTGTTTGTTTTTTTTATTGATGATACACAGCTTAAAATTAACATAACTTCAATGGCAAAAGTTAATGAGATCTACATCAAATGATTATTTTTTTTTTTTTTTAATAATTACTATGATCTGCACTAATATTACAATGATTATATATAACTTCCGGTCAATTAAGATTAACTGAATTTTTTAAATAAAAATATTATTAAAAAACAAATTTAATTTCTTCTTGTGCCTATTCATTTTTTTTCTTTATCTCTCTTTTAAAATTAATTGAAAAATGTTATTTAATACCTGAATTTATTTACATTAACCTTAGAGATACTTTATTTCAATATTTGTCAAAAATCATAACCTCTCAATCAATCTTATCTCGGTAGTTAATTTTTTTTACTTTCTCTCACTGCTTGTAAATAAAAAAAATTTATTGATAAAAAGTAACTATTGCATCAATTATGACAATTTTTTTCGAAATTTAATTTTCATTTTATATAAATATGTTTTGAGATCCATTGATTTCGAAAAAATGGAGAAAGTTCAAACTTGATATTTTTCGTTTAAGTTCTATCCATGGGTGCCAACAATAAGGTTTTGGTAAAAAAAAAAAAATCTCATAAACCGAAGAATTAATCACTTTATTAAATAATCTTTTTACAATTTTCTTCAAAAACGGCTCCAATGATTTTAAAAATTGAACTTCGTAAATAACCTCAATACATATTTAAGAGTTACAAACTATTATTATTTGAAACATTTTTTCCCGGGAAATTTCATTTTAGGAAGGTTTTAGTTGGTAAGACTGACTTACTTCTAACGTGTCATTTCAATATATTATACGATACCAACTCCCTATATAATGTTTATAAAAAGTAATTTTTTTTTTTTTTTTGCGTAAATTCCAAGTTTGAAGAAAATTGGTTGATAGGACTAAATTATAATAATAGGAAGTGCTACTTTATTGAACGGTAATTTTCTCGATATAAATACCAACGAGTTACTTTGTATTTGATATACTAATTACATATATATGTTTGTACTTTTCACACTTTTCATTGAAATATTTTATCTGAGTAATATCATTTTTAGAGCGTGTTTTGGAGGAATTAATTGGAAGGCCAAGAAGCTTCTTTCATGTATCGTTGTTAATTTAGATTCTCCCAGCTATACATGACGGATATTGAAGTCAGTTAAATTAAGTAAAATTTCAATTTAGGGAATTTGTCAATAATAATTATGTAAATTTCAATAAGAGAGAGAGAATGAGAGAAGAGATTTATTCTTTTAGGGAATTTGATATTACAAAAGGTTTTAGCAAATGTGTGACATTAGATTTTTACTTTCTCTTTACTCCTAGTAAGAGGAAGTACTGTAACCGTGTCAAATTTTCGACTTTCGAGTTTTCGATATAGAAAAACCGTAGAAAGTTGAAACATAATATTCCTTTTAGGTATCAGAGGGTGGGTTATCTGTCAAAATTCCTCAACCGGAAGTACCACTTAATTTTTTTTGTTTTTTTTTTTTTTTTACTTTTTTGCGTTTTCCTCAAAAATTGTTTCGACGATTTTCTTCAAACTTGATATATCAACTACACGTACAAAAAGCTACAACTTTTATTTGTAATGTTTCTCTGGGAAAATTCATTTAAGAGCAGTTATGGAGGAGGGGTGGGATTATGTTTTCATCTAAAGTGCTATTTCAGTTTATTAAACAATTCTATCATCTAAATAATGTTAATTAGAATTGAATATGTTGTTGTTGAAATTCCGAGTTTGAAAAAAAAATCGAACAACCGGAAGTGCGTTTACTTTTACTACTTTACCAAATGATTTTTTTCACTTTTTCGCGATTTTCTCAAAAATGTCTCCGACAATTTTCTTGAAACTTCGTATATGAACTATGCATACAAAGATCTATGACTTTTATTTAAAACATTTCTCTGGGAAAATTCATTTAGGGCACTTTTAGGGGAGGGGTGGGGTTATGTTTTTCTCTAAAGTGCTATCATCCAAAGAAAATTATGTAGAAATAAATAAATGGCCAAACTTCCAAGTTTCAAGGAAATTAGCAAACCGGAAGTGCGCTTTTATGGAACAGTTTTTTTTTTTTAGTTTTCGACGAATTTCATTAAATTTGGTACACAAACTATAAAATTTGTCAATTATAATTTTGAGAACTGGAGTAAGAGAAAGTTGTGTGAATGTTCGCTGAAACTCGGAATTTCAAGAATATATTCAATTCTAATTAACATTATTTAGATGATAGAATTGTTTAATAAACTGAAATAGCACTTTACATGAAAACCTAACCCCACCCCTCCCCAATAACTGCCCTTAATGAATTTTCCCAGAGAAACATTTCAAATAAAAGTTGTAGCCCTTTGTATGTGTAGTTGATGCACCAAGTTTTAAGAAAATCGTCGGGGCCGTTTTTGAAAAAACGCAAAAAAGTAAAAAAACCAGCAAGTAAATTGGTACTTCCGGTTGAGGAATTTTGACAGATAACTCACCGTCTGATGCCATGGTGATACCTAAACTATATTTTTTTTATAGATTTTTGTAAATAAACTGGAATATTGTTTTGTTTTAATAATGTTTTACCTGAATTTTAACTCCCTAATAGTTCTAAAATAGGTTTTAAGTGTTATCAGCATTTGAACTCTCTTATTTATTAAAAATTAATCAGAAAATCCACTTTTTCATTTTAGTTTATGAAACAAAGAAATAGGAAAAAAAAAGACGAAAATTTATTCTTTATGACTGAATATCTCGGTAACGGTTTGAAATATTGAAATGGAATTAACGGCATTTTTCTTCATTTTTTTAGTAGTTTTTAATACAGTAGTAAAAAGTGGGGGGTCAAAAGGAAATCGCAACTTTCAGTCACCGATTTCAGGTGTAAGGCGGCAATAAAATCAAACAACATTAACACCACCATGAACTAGAGCGCAAACACTTCAACAAACGTTATGTTCACTTTTTTTGATATCTTTCTTCGTTTAAAGCGGCCTCTACACGGTCAATATTATTGTCAATATCAGTATTGACAATATAACCATCAATACTCGTGCTAACCAATCCCAAACTTCGTTACTTCAATAATGTTGATCGTGTAAGGTAATGAAGTATTGTGATTGGTTATCACGAGTATTGATGGTTATATTGTCCGTTATTTCAAAAGTGGCCCGTTTAAATGGGACTATTAAGTGGTGTAAGAGAACTTTGTGTGCGTGTTTTACACCAGAATTTTAATTATTGCTTTTAGTTGCTATGTCAACCAGAAGACCTGGTGGTAAGTGCTGTAAATTTGGGACAAAATCTATGGAAAATTAACAGTTTCAAGGTTATCTTCAGCAGGGTGTAGCAAATTATAAGTTCTTCCTATAATAACATAGGAAATTGTACTCGTACAATAACATAATGAACCCTTATAGTTGCCTACGTCATACGTAATAAGTTTCTGTCTAAGATTATAACCGTCATATAGATGCTTCTTTTTCCCTAATTCTGATCGGTTTCCAGATTTTTTTTTTCCATCATCAGAGATTCATTGGTCAAGTGTATGATGTAGTGTTGTTGACTTCCAGTTTTAAAGACACTGTGCCATACATTACACCGACTGACTGATCGTATAAATTGCTTTAAATTTCCTATATTTATTTCTCTTAATTTGAGAAAATTTCAATTGATTAAAGATCCATTATTCAAAGTATATTTGGTGCTGGTATAGTGTGCGATCTACCGTCATGATACTGGTATAGTGTGCGCTCTACCGTCATGATACTGGTATAGTGTGCGCTCTACCGTCATGATTCTGGTACAGTGTGCGCTCTACCGTCATTGATTTGGTATAGTGGCGCTCTACCGTAATGATTCTGTTTAGTGTGCGGATTCTACCGTCTGATTATGGTTTTATAGGCAATCTACCGTCTGATTTGGTACAGTGTGCGCTCCTATCACTGTCATGATTTGGTATAGGTGCGATCTACTGTCATGGTATGTATGTGTGCGCTCTACGTCAGATTCTGGTATAGTGTGCGATCCACCTCATTGATCCTGGTATAGTGTGCCGTCACGTCATGCTTATGGTATAGTGTGCGCTCTACCGTCATGATTCTGGTATAGTGTGCGATCCACCGTCATGATTCTGGTATAGTGTGCGATCTATTGTCATGATTCTGGTATAGTGTGCGATCTACCGTCATGATTCTGGTATAGTGTGCGATCTACTGTCATGATTATGGTATAGTGTGCAATCTACCGTCATGATTATAGTTTAGTATGCACTATCGATAAAAATTAAAACTATTATTTCCAAAACATTTATTATTACGGTTGAACTTTACTTATGGTCGTCCCTCATGACGGTAAGCTCGCGAAAATAGAACAGTGATTCATTTATTTTCGAGTTTGACCGGCTAAGGGTTTTTTTTTATCAATGGGTGGTACGGGGGGGCACATATTTTATACAGTAGATATCAACAGGGTTGGTAAGAGCGCACACTATACCAATACCGAACATTTTTACTTTCTCTCACTGCTAAGAAAAAAGAAATTTTGCGATCTTGTCGAATTTGGGAAACTGAGTTTTTTCATTAGAATTACATGTTGTGAAGTCCTCCGAGTGTGAAAAAAGCAGGTTTTAGTGAATAGCGTGGGTATGGGTTCTAATTTAATCTTTTGTGAATGAGTGTACCAAATTATACATAGTGTACAAGACAGTAGAAGCATTGGTAGAATTCCATACTTAAAAAAAAAAAAATCGGATAACCGGAAGTGCTACTTTACAGAATTGCATTTGTTTTTTGAGTTTTTAAAAAAATTTCTCAAAAATACTGCTACGACTTTCTTTAAACAATAAAAATACTACGTAGATACTGCTAAGATATAAATGTATCACATTTATTTAGACAAAATTTTTCATTGATTTTTTTAAGGATATTCTGAAGAATCTGTAACGTTAGATTTCAATTTATATTACGTATTGTGTTTATACATTGTTATTAGCGCTGTCTACTGGACTAAATTGTAATCCTTTTAAATCTGCCTTGGTAGGTGTAACAATCATGTAACCTTCACAACCTCCATATTTATGTTAGAGAAAATGACTAAGATTTTAGGTTAAAAAAAAAATTTGTCCATTTTTTTTAATTGTTTTAAGTACAGTAACAGAAAGTCGTATGAGTGTACAAAATTAGAGTTTTCAAATTCTTGGGGCCTTAAAATATATACAATATCTGGTAAAAAATTTAAATTTTAAAACCTCAAATGACAGCAATACTTACGATAAGATAAAGAGAAACTAAAACATAATCATAAAAATATATATAGTTAAAATAAAAAAATTGAAAAGTTTGCTGATTTGTGTAATCCAATTCTTATTAATGTAATTAAGTTTGCAATATTGATTTATTTTTTTTAGTTAATTTTATATTATTTTTAAAAAATATTCTATTTAAAATAATTAAGATAACACTAAATGAAATAGTTATGAATGGTCTAACAAAACTTTTATAGGAATATGTCTGAATCCGTTGTCCTAGGTATCTAAAAATCAGGTCTAACTTATTATTATTGATCATCATAGCATGTGCTCCAGTTCCCATAATGGTTTAGAAAACACAACATATTGCTCACATACTTAATATTATAGATCTATTAATTATATTCTTTGAGGTTTAGTATTTTTTTTTTTTTTTGACTAAATAATAATTCAAATTCAGACATTGATATAATTTAATAATTTTTGTAATTTCTCTTATTGCTTGGTACATTAGAGAAAGCATTAAGAGCGTATTAAATGTTCCAAATAGTATTTTAGTGGGAATTAGTGATTTGTGGAAGAAATTAGTTTTTTCTCTCTCTCTCTCTCTTTCTTTAACTGAATAGTGTAATAGATCCATAGCGGAGAAAGAGAGACAAAAATGACAGGACCACTCTTCTCGGACAAGGGTGGGAGAAACTGCATAAATACAGCGGCGGGAGTTAGATATATAATAGAGTTCACTCGCCAGTCACAACGTGTCATTTACCTTACCCTTTGCCACTCTACCATACTCTACCAGAGATATACCATCCAGCTCGAACGGCGGTGCTGCTCAGCTAAATTGAGTTGCAATGACACAGCGTACTGATCAATCAAGATGACATCCATTAAATCAGCGAAAGAACAGAATATTGGTGAGGCAGTCATAAAAGCAATGAACGATTTGTTGGATTCGTGTCGCTACTATAAAAAAACAGTAAATCTGGTACGAGAAACAAATTTAATCAGCAGAGTCATGAACCATATATGTGGTTATGGATTATGCCGAGGGAGTCAATGATTATTTGCTCTGCGATCACCGCCAGTTTCTTTCTGTCGATACCGACATCGTCGAAAAAAGATAGAGTATTTTTTGGGATCGTTCTCCTGGAACCGAACCACAGTCCATAGACGGCGAAACCCCGTTCCCCGAACTCTTCTCTGAACTTCTCTTGCAGGAAGGGCACGCATTTTTCGTAGATGCCCTTCTTTTCATCGTTGATGAGTTCTGCTTGATTGGGTTCATTGCCCTCAAACCTCACTGTGGGGTCCAAAATCAACGCAGTTCCACCTTTGTTGTTAAACGCTACTATGTCTCCGTATCTGGGCGACCCATCTGTGTCCACACAGTATACCTCTTCGCGGCACGCGTAACCTTTCTCTTGCATGAGCTCAATGATACTCCTCTTAACGCCATGGTGCCGGCGGGCTGGGGCAGCTTCCCAGCACATGGGCTGGAGTTTCCAAACAGAATTTTTTGTTTGTTTTCAGATTTTCTTGTAAGTTTTTTCAGACGATTTTTCTTTTAAACTTCGCGTACTATGTAAGAGAAAGTAAAAAGTAATGAGAGAAATTGTGCTTTATAAAAAAAGTTATTCGGTTTTTATTATTTTAACTTTGTTTACGGAAATGATTAATGTAAGAAGTATTGACCAATTAAAATGGTTTACAATATGCATATTATTATATTACTCGGGTATAAAGTGAATCCAATTGATTTATGCAAGGACGATTATTAAACTTAGTGAAATATAGAATTACATTTTTTTTTTCTGCCCTGTAGTCAATCTATTTTGCATACTATTATTATTATTATCATCGAATCTATTATTTTTTAATTGTTGTCATTGCTTATGAAATATTATTTGAATACAGTTTAGTTTCCATTAACAAATATTAATTATTTATAATAACTGATGTGAAATCTCATTGCACTTTACATTGTTACGCGTTGGTCTAGTGGCTAGCGCACTCGCCTTTCGTGCGAGAATTCAAGGTTCGATTCCCGTGAGGGCAAAGTCGGTTTTGACCAGCATCCTGATGAAAAGTGAAAAGCTATATTTTACAGGCTGTTGCACCATACGGTTCAATTTTCCATAGGTTAACGTGGGAAAACCTAAATTAATAATTATATTAATATGATGACATTTTTGAAAGTGTGACCTCCCTGCTTCATACAGAATTCCTCAAAATTATTTTCTAGGAAGAAAGTTTCAAAAAAAAGTGATTGATCTAAATACCTACAGTTAGTATACATTGTTTACAGTAACTTGTTGGAATAAATGTAGAGAAAAACTGAGAAAATGAAAAAAAAAAAAAATGTTCAGTAAAGACGCATTTTCCATCGATCGACTTTCTTCAAACTCGATATTTTTATTCAATTCTTATTTAGATATTAGTATCGGATAAAATATCGAAATGGCACATTAGATGGAAACCTAACATTAACCTTCTCCAGAACATTGAATTAAAATGAATTTTCTCGAAAAATATTGCAAATAAAAGTGATCGTCTAAATGTAATGTATTTGTATAAAGTTTCTAAAAAAAAAAGAAAATCATTGGTGCCATTTTTTAGAAAATTGCAAAAATTGAAAAATCGATTCATTCATTGTCGGGCTCACCGATTTAAAGTAACATTAAGAAATATCAAGTTTCAACAATGGATATAGATGAGGAAGCTTTCCTACTAAGTGAGGTTGCGGAACTAACCTCGAGGCAAAATTTTGACAGGATGGCAGATTTTGAAAGGGAATAAAGCGCCAGGAGAGGATAAATAGGATATGTTTCGAAACATACAACCTAATTTTCAATGTACAGATAAGAGAGGAAATACCCAAAAAGGAAGCACATTAAAATGCGATAATTATAGAGGGATCGCACTATTGAATGTGGCTTACATGTTATTGGCAGCGCTTACAGTAGCAATGGCGGAACGAGAACTTGGTGATTGATTACCAATGTGGTTTTCGGAAAGGAAGATTTCCGACAACGGACCATTATCTTCACAATGAGAGTAGTGATGGCGAAGTTTTATTAATACGTCCTGGATTTATATCAACTGTATGTTGACTTTGTTTTTAGTGTACTGGTTGAATACATCAGAAGCCTAACTTCTTACATTATATGTCCTATTATTTGTTTTAGATATCTTTAAACAATTCAAATTAGATAGAAACGCATCATTGGCATCTCCTGATCTTCAAAGTTGGAAAAGATCCCCCCCCCCCCCCC